>SIJG01000172.1:0-17660 GCA_023374025.1 Heterodera schachtii
AGCGATTGGCAAACTCATAAACGCGCTCTCCGGGCGCTTGCCTACAGCTAGCCATTGCTTGTCTTGCTATAGAGCGGGTATTCTCATTCTCAAATTTATTCTTTAAATGGCCTAAAGCAACGGATAAACTCGTGGGAGGGGGTTCCATTGCTTCGAATTCGGCCCTCGCTTGTCCCTTAAGCAAAATCCGTAATCTGCTTAATTTTTGCGTTTCCGTATACTGCGGGTACAAAGTTAGCATATCCTCAAAACGGGCCACCCATCGCGAAAATGAAACACTTGGGTTTCCGTCGTACCCCTCCAATGGCGATATCCCGCCCAAAAATGGGTCTGAAATCATTATTTCACATTCTTCCTGCACTTGATTATTTTCTCCGTTTTCTTCCTGATTGGTCGGCAATTGGGCATGTTCCTCTGAATGCCCATCCTCCATCCACATTGTTCGACCAATTTCCTCGTCCTGTTCATATTCCAAAATTTGAACTCTTGCCTGGAGAGTGTCAAGACTCTCTAAAACTTTGCTCACTTCGGCCTTCATTTTTCAATTATTTTCCCGAAACGCACTTTAGTCAGCCTTTCCTGATAATCCATTCTCATATTCACTTTACCAACTTCTTGTTCAACATCAATCATTTTTTCCTGAGTCTGAAATGTGTCCAATTCCATTGTATTTTCGAGTTCCCTCAGAGAAGACTCTAATTCTCGGACACGATCAACAGTGTTTGAAATTTGAATTTGACTCGAAATTTGAACAAATTGGGTTTCAATTTGACGAAATTGTCGGCACACAGCCTGCTCGAATGCTCTCATCCTGACCAGCAAATTCGCCCATTTTTCGTTCTCCTCCGGCGAAAAGTATACCGGATCAAAATCTGACCCACTATTTTGAGCTTCTTTGCCTTGAGGCAAATTTGTCGTCATTTTCTCTTTTCCTTTTTATGCGCACACAGCGTAATTCACTTTTTTTTTCAAAAGCACGGCACACAGCCCGGCTGGAAAGACACACTTTTACCAGCTCTTTTCCTGTTGTTTTTATTGGCACTCAGCCCGGCCGGAAGCACACAGCTTGACCAGCTCAAATTCAATCGTTTGTTGGCACTTAGCCCGGCTGGGAGCACACAGCTCTTACCAGCTCAAAATTCCGGCACTTAGCCTTTATTTTTCGGCTCTTGGCCTTTGCTTTCCCTAAATTCCTTTTTAGGGGCTCCCGGGTCGTGGCACCAAAAAGTTGTTGTGTCCAAACCACTTGGACTTCCCGGTTTTAAACCTTTTTTTCTTTTGACCAGGGGTTTTCTGGAAAAGAGTTTATTTAAGTCCAAAAGCAAAAAGTAAGACGAAAAGATTAAGTGTGATTCAATGCAAAGAAATAAGTTAACAAATGAAAAAAGATCGTTATTAGGATTGGTTTTAAGTTGGGAATGTGAGGTGGAAAAGTTGTCCAGAATGAGAGAAGCCAAAGCTTAAATAGTGACACAAAATGGGAGGGGCGAACAGATGGACATTACATAGCAAATTGTGGCTGATTGTGAGTGATGCGAGTCCGAGAGAAATGTTATAAAAATAGGTCATTGGGGAGAAAGGACTTTTTTGGACGAATGGGATGATGGACGGCCAGAAGGCCTGGGATGGGACAAAAAGCGAAAAACAAAAAATGGTTTAACATTACGAATAGCAGATTCCACAATATACTTTTATGTAATTTCAATTTGAATTAAAATGTATCATTTAAAAAAATTCACCATGCTTCATCATAACAAAGTAAAGCTAAAATCCAAGAGTACGTAAAAAAATTTTAATAATTTAAATCAATAAAATAATAAAGGAATTTAAATTTAAATTTTCTTTATCGAAATAATATTAATTAATTGAATCTTTGCAAGAGTATCTGAATACCAATTTATAAGAATCAAAATCATTGAAACATTTATAATGCATTTAATTAAATAAATTAAAACCAAAAAATAATACTGCAATTTAAAATTTAAAATACAGAAAACTTTATTTAAATTAAGCAAAAAAAAACCTAAATTGTTTGATAACACCTTTAGTTTATCAATTAAATGATTCGAAAGTAGCGCGGCGGGAAAAAAAATAAAAAGAATGAGAAGCCCAGTCAGATGATCAAGGTCAAATACAATTTCGTAACTTAAAAGGGACCCAAATTGGTCAAAAATATTATTTTTTCCACGAAAATGGTAGATTTAAACAATTATAACATAATGAATCAGGATCGTAAGGAGATTATTATTTAGCAGCAAGAAAGGTATAATTAATTACAAATTTTATAACTCCAAAATAATAAATAATAATCAAATTTAAAAGCAAAAACAGAAGATAAGAAAATGAGAAAAATGAAATAAAATTTTCAATATAATTATCAAATTTACTCCGAAGATTTAAAAAAAAATTTCCACTAATATAAAATCAAATTATAAATTGACAAGGTAAATATTAACACACCGTTTCAAACAACGAGACATGTGTCAATAAAGAGAGAGTGCAGAGAAAAAAACATCTCTCTTTTTGGTGTACTGTTTTTTTGTCTCTGTTTTACTTCATCCTGTTTGACTTTTTTCTTGCTTGTTAAATCCACACAAAATTTTGCAACTCGATAGATAAAAAAACTCTGCACATTTTTAACGCTCGACTTTTATTTTTTACGCTCCGATCTTAAGTTATTCAAAATAAAATTTCAAACGCTTAAATCTTTTTCAAACTCATCAAATTGCTTAGAATTTGCTTAGAAAAAGCTTCTCCTCATCAAGAGCTTTCGAATGATACCAAGTTTGTTCAATTTTGTTTTAAAAAAACTCCAAAAATAATTCCCAAATATTGTCATTTTTTAATATTTTGGAGAAAAATAAATACAAATATTCAAGTTGCACAATGGACTCGAACCTCCACCCTCCTCCTCCCTTTGTCCCTTTACTATCTTGCAAAAACCACTTCGCCACACATGCAAATCTTTTTGGAACTGAGAGGCCAAAATTGAAACGGTGTGTTAATAGAATTATATCACAAAAATGGGTTAAAAAATCATTGTTATAAGCAGTTGGGAAAATTGCTACTACGAACTTCTAATAAAATACAACTGAACGAATCTCTTAATAAATGCAATAATATAATAAAACCTACAAAAACATATTAACTAATATAAGCAGAAACACATATTTAAAAACTTTAAATAATATACTAAAAGATAAACTAAATACTGATGAAATGTTATCAATAATCAAATAAAATTATTAGATAATATTACTTGACAAAAATTTCCTTTTTTCGTAAGCAAGAGTTATGAAAAAATTAGTTGTCGATAAGATAAAATGAAATAACGTTTGAAACTGTTCAAATTATGAGTAAGAGATCAGAAATCCGCGGACCGGAAGGCGAGAGCGTGACGACGACGACCAAATCGCATTTATGATCCCCTCCCCACTTATACTATCACCAAATTATCGGTATATTTATTTATTTATTTATTTGAATAAATTTAATGAAGTAAAAATTATTTAACCAAAACTGTTATTGCAACAAGAAATAAAAATAATTTATAAAAATATTTTGTAAAATTTTATTTATTGTATTTTATGATTAAATCACTTAATAATAAGATATATTAGATATGTTATAGTTGAGTAGGACGGAATTAAAATTTTTATTTTAGTAGCAAGTTGAAGCATTGAAATGCGCCTTCAAGCAAAAAGAATTGGAGATTGTATTTCAATAAAATTTTCATATAAAATTAGTAAATAAGGAATATGAAAACAAAGCACCAATTGGAACAGAAAAAATTGAATAAATAAAAATATATTAGGAGAAAAGAATGTCTAAGCAATCTTTGAGTCCTAAAAATACACAAAAATACCATATGCCTGTACAATAAATTAAAAATGATATTCAGATAAATTAATTGAATAATATTAAGACTTGGCAAGTATGAAATTAAAGAAAAAGCAAGTATTATCCAATTAAGAATATTAAAAAAGTAACAAAACCAAATAAAATTAATTTCTTCGGAGGATTTGTAAGGGTTTGAAATGACCGTTGATTTTCACGTGATGGCGAGAAATATTAAAAATATTAAAGACAGGACAAAAATTGTCATGCTTTAGCTCGAAACACATATACGGAGTAAACATTGAAGGTACAAAAAGCATACAATAAAACATTCAAACAACGAAAAAAAAATATTTAATATACTAAATCCCAATTTGGATTGAATTTTCAAGGACAAAAAATAATAACAATTGATTTCAAATTTGAGTATTTAATAAAAAGGATAAGTAAAATAATTATAAAATTAAACAAAGTTATATACTAAAATAATATAAAGAAAAATAAATTCATATTAATTTTTAATAGGAAATAAAATGTTAAAATGAGATAAAAAAACAACTTTTATTTTTGATGATAGAAATAAAAATGAAAATTTAATCATAAAATATATTATGCGAAAAAATTCCCGTACTTTTTTTAAGTTCATTTTTCATACCCACTTATAATTAAAAACAATTTTAGCCATGACTATTTTACCATAAATAATATATTTTGACAAACTAAAAGCTGCAGAAGTGGTAAAAAAGGTGGCTGAATACGATAGAAGTGAATCTTCAAAAAAACAGTGAAATTTTTGGATACAAAAAGAACTTTTAAAAAGTACGGGAACTTTTCTCTCACACTGTATTTATAATGAAATTATAAGACATAAAACACAGAGAAAAAATAAACAATTTTATTTTAATAATAAAAATTAAATCATCAATATCAATTTTAAAATATATTTCTTAAAAAATATTTTTAAGCTTTACCTCAAATGTATCTATTTCTAAAATCAAAAGAAGAAAAATCAACAACAAAAAGAAAATTAATATTTAGTAAAAATCAGTATAAAAATGAAAAAAAAATGTCGAAAACAAATGACACATTAAATTTTAAATTTAAATAAAAATAAATAAAATTTTGTTAGCTTAAATTTTATCAAAATTTAACTCTACAAAGTCATGAATGTGGAGACAGACAGAGAGACATATGCATTTCTTCGACATATTAATTCATGAAAAATTAAAAAAGCCAAAACATTATATGCATATTATTTAAAAATCTAAAGGTTATTAAAATTTCTTATAAAAAATGTTTAACTAATTAATATAACAATGCTTTGTATTTAAATATTATTGTGCCAAAATATAGCGATAATGAATTTTTAAAAATTATTTGCCATGGATACTTAATTCAAAAAAAAAATTAAGCAATTAAAATCATGAAATTTATTTTTAAAATATGATATAAAAAAACAAGTAAATAACAATAACGCTCTAAAAAAAGATTTTGAAAATCAAACTTAAATATTATTCAGAAATTTGATTTAAACGTTATAAATTATATGAAAAATGAAAATAAACGAAAATTAGAAAATATTTTAAACTTTTAATTTGGAAAAAATTACGTTAATAACTTAAATATTAAAAAATTATAATCCAAAATTTAGTAAATTTTTCTATTGTTGGCATATATATGCAGAAAAAAAGAAGGAAACTTTGCTTGAAAATTTATAAAGGCTATAATTCAGAAACTGAACTAACATAATACAATGAAATAAATTTTTATAATTATTTAAAAAAGCAAAGCAATTCGTCAACCTTCTACAATACATTCAACATCCATGTCGCTGCACGTGCTTGCTTTATATAAGATTTATAATACATTTATTTATATAAATTAAAATCAAAAAATAAAACTGTAATTTAAAATTTAAAATCTTAATTTAATTAAGAAAAAAAACACCAACTTAATTTTATACATAGCACATTCAAATTTGGTCAAAAATTATTCGATTAAAAAAAATAACAAATTGCCTAACAACTATTCCTAATTTAAAACTAAGAACCTACTCTAATGTTTGAAATTAATACATGCTCTCAGTTGTCTGAAAAGAAAAAAGAAATCGACGCGGCAAGAAAAAAATACAAGGAATGAGATCCCAGTCAGGTGATCAAAATCAATCAAAATTTTGCAAGTTAAAAGGCAAATTGTATTCATTCTCCAACATATTCAAATGCCAAAATCCTCCCAAAAAAGAGGTCGAATGTCCCCTGTTTTGGAAGACAATGATGATATCGGTATTCGGCTTGATCGTCTTGAAAAGCTTGTTTCCTCCCTCAACCCGTCGATCAACGCCACAATTGTTGAGCGGCTGGATCGCCTGGAGCTACTTGTGCAGAAATTGGTCAATGACAACACAAAGGATAGATCCGCCGAGGACTCAATGTTCTTCTCCAACTCCACACCCAGTGTTCTCTGGGGTCAACCGCCGCCGCACATCGGAATGGTCACTCAAATGGTCAACAATGCCGTGTTGGACTCGGAGGAGATTATCGCCAAATCGAAGAGAGCAGTGTTGGAGAAAGTACCAGAACAAATCGATGCCGTTGAACTTGTGCGTAAGGTCGCTGCAGAATGTGGACTGATGGATGAGGTGATTTTCGAAGAGATCCATCGACATCCAAAATTACAATTGCCTTCGGGCAAAAACCGAATTGTCAAGGTCCCATTTGTGGACAAAAAAAACCGAGACATTTTCCTTAAAAATTTTCGCAAAACCCTCACAAAATTCATTCAATTTCCAAAAAATGTCTCGGTCAGGCGGGATCTCACCCGGCCTGAACTCAATTTGCTTTATGAGCTTCGCCGTAAGGCCTATGCCATGAACCAAAGTGAAAATATGTTTAAATATGTCGTCGTTGACCTCTCCATTATTACTTTGAAAACTCCGCACCCTCTTCGCCCACTCAGAACTCAATAATGTTACACGAGCAAACCAAACCATAAAAATGGAAAATACTTAAATAAAAATCCCTGGATTTCCTGCCTATTAATAAATGCCCGATCAATTTCAAATAAAATATCTGATTTAGAACACATTGCACAAAAGTATGATCCATCAATGTTCATCATCAATGAGACCTGGTTAAACCACAGAAATACAATAAAAAATGAACTGTCCATAAATGGTAGATATCGAGTAATGCTTGCGAACCGAAATGATAAAAAGGGCGGTGGATCAGCAATTCTATTAAAATCAATCATCCCTTATCAGACACTATTCTCTGGGACAAAATTCCAAACCGAAATTTTACACATTAAATTACTTTTTAAAAAACCAATCCAAATCATAAATATATATCGTCCACCGAATTGTACAGTTCAGAATACTAAAAAGCTATTCAAATTTATTTCGGACCAAAGCGATTCAGAAAATATCATATATTGTGGGGATTTTAACATCCCAAATATTTTATGGGATGAAAATAAGGTAATTCAAAGAAATGATCCAGTGTCAAATATGCTGATTGAGTTTATAGACCAAAAACAATTGAAACAGCATGTCAAGGAACCAACCAGGGAAAAAACAATTTTAGATTTAGTAATTACCAGTGAATCAGAATTAATTCATGATTTAACAGTACTTGAAAACTTTTCAACATCCGATCACAAAATGGTCGGATTTCAAATAAAAGAAAAATTCAGTTATAAAAATTCAAGTGTTTAAAGAAGAGATTTTAAAAATATTAATTTGCAAAATTAAATCGAGCTATACTTGAAAATAGATTTGATGTTTCTATAAATTCTGTGTATACCGTTGAACAAAAATATAACGAATTCTTAAATAAAGTACTGAAATTATATGATACTTTATACCCAACAGACCTCTAAAATCGATAATAAAACAATCATACCCTCAAAAAATAAGAGACTTATTTTCAGAGAAATTACGGTTACATAAGCTTGTAAAAAAATTCCCGGAAAAAAGTGATCTCGTTTTAAATTACAGAATTATTTCAAAGGAAATGAAGATACAATTAAAACAATTCAGAAATGAAAAAGAGTCAAAAATTATTTCCCAGGGGCAAAATTCAGTTAACAAATTTATCCGAAATAAGTTATCAAAAATTTCTGAAATTCCTACTTTAATTGATAATGCGGGAAATATGTTTTCCAACAATGTAGAAAAATGTAAAATATTAGCAGAAATATTTCAAAAGTCTTTTTTAAGAAAATCAATTGTTAATGGTCTACAAACTCAATCAACACAAAATAAGACTAAGCTTTTTGATATTGAACTGAACTCGGGCATAATTTGGAATATATTAAGAAGACTTCCTCGGCGTAATTCCACTTCACCGGATAATGTCCCTTATATTTTATTAAAAAATTGCGCAGATCCAATCACAAAAATATTAGCTGATATATTCAGGCTTATTTTGGATTCCGGTCAAATTCCGGAAATATGGCAAACATCATTAGTTGTACCAATTTTCAAAAAAGGCGAAAAAACTGATCCATTAAACTATAGGCCGGTTTCTTTAACTAGCACTGTCTGTAGAGTTTTTGAACGAATTTTGAGTAACAAAATTTTAGAATTTCTGAACAGTACAAGATTTTTTGATAAAGAACAATTTGGGTTTTTAAAAAATAGATCGACTACAACCCAAATATTAAAAACAATGGACGATATATATAATTCTATACAAAAGAACCAACAAATTGACATCATCTATATTGATTTCGTCAAGGCGTTTGATTCTGTTCCAATCGATCTATTACTTCATAAAATTAAAAGCATTGGAATTGAAGGAAAAATTTTGAAATTCTTAACTCAGTTTTTAAAGAATCGAAGTTTTAGGGTTAAAATCGGTGAAGAATTTTCTGAAAATTATAAAATATTTTCTGGAGTGCCCCAGGGAAGTGTCCTAGGACCATTGCTCTTTTTAATTTTTATAAATGATCTGCCGTCCTTTATTGCAAATGAAGTGACATCAGTTGGCATAAAAATGTATGCCGACGATGTAAAATTATATTATGCCCATGAAAATGATGATAAAACAAATCATTTAGATAAAGCAATTGAGGCTTTGGAAAAATGGTCAAAAATAAATGGGTTAGAAATTTCAACTGAAAAATGTTTTGTTCTTTATTTAGGGAAAAATAACAAGAAAAAAGAATATTTTATTAACTCAAAAAGAGTTTCAGAATCGGAAAATGTACGTGACTTGGGAATTATAATTGACTTGAAACTTAATTTTTCAGAACATATTAGCAAAATTGTACGAAACGCATATCTTAGAATTTTCCAAATTTTGAGTGTTGAAAAGCAGGGAAATAAAAACTCTAACAGCAGCCTATAAAGCTTTTGTACGACCTCAATTAGAATATGCCACCGAAGTTTGGAATCCTAATTTAAAGAAAGACATAGATAAAATTGCGCGTGTTCAAAAATTTTTCACAAGAAAAGCACTTAGAAAATGTGGATTTGTGTACAAAAAATATGGGGAAAGACTAAAAATCACGGGTTTACACAAATTGGAAGAAAGAAGAAAAATCAATGATTTAACAACAGCTTTTAAAATAATTAAAGGTTTCACCAGCCTAGAAGCTGAGAAAAATTTCTTTTTCTCAGAAAGGCCAAGGAGGCCTTTACTTTTACGAGTAAAGCGCCACACGGCCAAAACTCAAAATAATTTTTTCAATAGAATAGTAAAAAACTGGAATAACCTTCCAGTGGTAGCGGTACAAATTAATAAGGCAAAGGAATTCAGAGGTTTGCTAAAAGCAATGAGTTCTGAGTAGGAATATTCATGTGCCATATTTACACAATATTTTAATCGCCTGTGAATTTTTAACATTTGATTTATTTTTATATATTTTATTACGGTATTCATTTTGTATTTTTTATATGATCAAATTCATTTGTTTGTTTTCTTTTTGGCACCATGTAAGAGCACTAATGTGCCTTTGGTTTGCTCAATAAATTAAATTAAATTAAAAAAAAATAAAACTGTAATTTAAAATTTAAAATCTTAATTTAATTAAGAAAAAAACAACAACTTAATTTTATACATAGCACATTCAAGGTCAAAAATTATTCGATTAAAAAAAATAACAAATTGCCTAACAACTATTCCTAATTTAAAACTAAGAACCTACTCTAATGTATGAAATTAATAGATGCTCTCAGTTGTCTGAAAAGAAAAAGAAATCGACGCGGCAAGAAAAAAATACAAGAAATGAGATCCCAGTCAGGTGATCAAAATCAATCAAAATTTTGCAAGTTAAAAGGCAAATAAATTGTTATCAGAGCAAGTAATGAGAATTTTTAAGAGAAAATAAAATAAAAAAGGCACAAAACTCAAGGAAACGAGGGAACAAGACATGAAATGGAAAATCCTTCAAGAAAATTTTTTTTTTCAAAAATATTTTTTTTTCTAAAAAATGGTATGTTAGAAAATTATAATAAAAGAATCAGAATCAGTAAGGAGAATATTATGTGGCAGCAAAATTTTTTTAATAATGAGTTCAAATTTAATGGTTTTAAAATTAACAATATTAAATAGAATAATCAAAATTAAAAGCAAAAGAAAAGAAAAATGAGATTAGTACAATTTTTCAATATTAATTAAAATGCAAAAAATATAACAAATTTTTTTGGATATATTTTCTATTATGTAATAGAAGAATAAAAATTTAATTTTATATCTTTAAAATAAGAGCTCATCTATTTAGCTATTAAAATGAGCATTAAAGGGTGAAGGTTTGATTTTAAGAATAAATAAGTGCAATATTTAAATTAATAAAAAAACTAAAAATGATTAAAAAGATTCTTTTCGGTTGTTAAAAGAAGAGGCGATCAATAATTTGAATATAATTTAAATGTTTGAACCGAATTGCGAAAAAGCCGAAATTTCAATTGCTTAGATTTAAATTATTCTATGCATAAGATTATTTATGAGACAAAAATTAAACAAAAAAGTAATAAATTGAAAAAATTCGGAAAAAATATAAAAAATTAAAGAAGAATCGCTGTTTTGGCGCAAACGACAAAGATAATTCATTATTCAACATGCGGTGTAATTTGTAACCAGCGTTAATATTGATGTAATTAAAAGTAAATAAAATAAATAAATTTTTGAATCTTTTACATTTTCTAAATTATTAATAAATTATTGATGATAGAAATGGATGTACATTCAAAAGAGTGAATCTTGGACAATTGATGAACCAGATTGCTTTTTTGAAATTGGCCTAGTTACTGTTGAATAATCTATTATTGTATTAAATAAATAAAAATTAATTTGAAAAGTTTACATAATCAAAATAAATAATAAATATCAATAAAAAATAATTAAAGTAAAAATAGTTTTTAAATTATATTTTGATAAGATTAGACTTTGGGTCCAAAAATAAATATAATGAAAAATTAATTAGCTTTTAATGCCAAATTTATAAATATATTTAGTGAATAAAAAGAATTATTTTGTTAAACATTGGCAGAAGCAAAGAGGAATATCAATGAAGCAACAGAGAACTAGTATAGCACACTCAATAAAGTAAATGCGACTCAAATAAAGGAATAAAAAAACAAAATATCTATTAATACTATTTAAAAAAGAAAATTTAAGATTACTTTTTTTTATAAGATTAGACATTAATTTTTTAATATGAGTCCGTATAATAAATATGTCAAAGTATTAAAAAATGCATTGTAATAATATAAAAAATCAATTGAAAAAGTACGTCCATACACAAATGGAATACAAAGCCACGAAAATCGAAAAAAAAGCATTAAAGGCATAATAAAAGTCAACGAAGAAGCATTAAACTAAGTGGAAAATGCGTTTTTTATGCTTAATATATCGAAACAAGTGCGCAGAAAAAAAAGCATAGGTATGCCTCAAAATCCGAGCTCTAATAATAATATTTCTTCTTGCATTCTTTAAACTAAGGTGCATATTTGAAATTTTTGTTTCTTATAAATAGAGACCGGATTTTTAGTTTTTAAACTATTTTTTTTGCGGTTTAGTTATGGCGAGAGAAGCCCAAAAATAGCATTTTCTCCGAAACAGCTTTCGATTTAGAGCGACTTTTTAGCAACTATTTTTAACTATTTTGGCGTTTTTTGAGAATAACATAACATCTATTTTGGCATTTTTCGAATTTTTAGCAACTATTTTGGCCTTTTTCCAGAAATTTCATAGCAAAAATGTAATAAAAATAAAAAATACACCCCTAAGAATCGATCCCAAAATTTTTTTTTAAATATACCCCTAAAAATTGACCAAAATTTTAGAAAATATTTCCCTACGAAATTAAAAATTTTCCAAAACTCGTTTTTAAAATTTGTTTATTTGTTTTCATGAAAGTTGCAAATTATGATTAAAAATCATTTATAAAAAATACTGACATTTTGCTAATTTTTGCCTGACAAGCTCATTGTTTTATTTATACTGTAAAATTTAAAGTTGTATTAGATTTTTTCGTTACGCTCTTAGTATTTCTTATGCCTTGTCTAATGAATTCTTTGAAACCTTAGAAACATTTTTTCCGGTCGGCAATGACCTCTCATTTTTGTATTGAACAAACTGTGGTTTTCTGTTACTACCATTGCATTCTTATTTTAATTATATTTTTATTATTTACCAGTAGTGAGTGGCATTTTATATTTTTTGATTAAATTATTGATTTTTTACGGTCATATTTACAAGAATGCTTTTTCTCGCTTACAATTTAATGTTGATGATTGAACTTCTTTATAATGAGATGGTTTATTTTTTAATAATTTCATGTGTGAAATAAGCATTTTGCAATTTTAATAGCTATTTGCGTTTTCTTTCTGTTATTTTATATAATTTGGAATGATCAATTTAATAATTAGTATTATTTCTAGCCCAGTAAAAGATTTAAAGCATGTTCTATCTATTCCATAGCTTTTTGTTACAAAAACATAAATTTGTTGCCTTAATTTAATTTCATTTAAACAATTTTTCTTCTTATATATTTTTATTTTGGGTGTTTGATCATTGTATTTATGTTTTCAAAGCCTTTACGCTGATTAGGATAGTTTGAGCTAAAGCCTGGCAAGTTGTGCATATGGTGATGCGACATTTGCGCCGCGCCATTTGCGCCGCACAGAAAAAATGGACATTTGCGCCGCTCAGCAAAGTCGACACTTGCGCCGCGTCATTTGCGCCGCAGACAGTTGCGCCGCAGTTATTTGCGCCGCTCCATTTGCGCCGCTCCATTTGCGCCGCCCAGCAAAAATGGACATTTGCGCCGCTCAGCAAAGTCGACACTTGCGCCGCGACATTTGCGCCGCTCAGCAAAAATGGACATTTGCGCCGCGCAGTCAAAAATAATATTTTCATTTCAATTCACTAATATCAATATGATTTACACTAAAAATCAACAATAAAAATAACAAATTGAAAAATTTCAAAAAATCACTAGTCTTAAAGATAGACATTAATTTTTTTTTATTCTTAATCATTAAAAATTTTAACATTGATTAGTAAGGTCGCAACTTTTAGTGACGAAAAGTCCTAAAATAGTGATGAAATAATGACAAAAAGTGCAAAATAGTTACAAATAGTGACATAATTTTTAGCCAAAAATTGATCAAAAAATTTTTTATTTACTAGATTGCTGTTGCAAATGAGGTACATTTCCTTTTTAATAATTTCTTAGCAAATATTGACATTTTTAAATCAAGAATATGCCAAGAAAAAAAGTTCAGCGGAAGAATTTTTGAGAAAATTTTCAAATTCTTAGTGGTGTATTTTTTTTAAAATTTTGGTCGATGTCAATCTTATAAAATTTTTGATGAGCTGCGCAAATTTCGTGGCGCAAATGTCGTTTTTGTTAGGCGGCGCAAGTGTCGCGGCGCAAGTATCGGCTAACCGTGCATATATCTCCTAATTAAGTTTTATTTATTTATAATTTATAAATTTTTAAATGAGTTCCTATTCATTTCATTGTTTATATAGATTTTTTGCAGAAATTTTAATGTTTTCGGTCTCTTTCAATTAATTATTATTTTATTTTATGAATTCACTTATATACATAAATTATAAAGTGTTTTATTTTATTTTTATTAATCTTTTAAAATTGACGAACGCTTAAATGTTTATGATTTATATTCTATTTTTATAGAAAGTTATTAAAAATTGATGACAATAAATTTCTTTTTAAAATCTATATTTTATTTTATATTGTTTTACTTATAACCACATTTTAATAAATTTTATATTAAAAAAACATATTCTTTTCTATTCAACACTCGACACTCTTCATATGCAATACGATCGTGAAACTATTATTAACATAAATTTATCTAAAGTGAAAAATTTTATTTAAGTGAAATATATGTTTTTTCATCTCATTATTTCTTTCATTCTAAACTTTAATACCTTTTTTATTTATTAAGTAAAAATTTTTATCCTTAATTCAATGTAACAATTAAAATGTTGCAAGTTTTATGTTTGTTTTGATATGTATTTAAGAACCAAATTTATTTATAAAAATATAATTAATATTTCTAATAAATTTTTGGCTGCTTCTATCGGTATTATAGGATGGGTTTCTGCTTATCCGCATATTTTATCAGATTTTAAAAATTTCTTCTATAATATAAAATTCTAGGGTTTAACAATTTTTTGCTATTACGAATATCAATTCATCTATTTTAACTATTTAATAAAAATAATTTTCAATAGAAAAAAATATGAAATAATTCATGCATTTATTACAATGGTAATCTTATAATAAAAAAAAAATTTATATTCAAATAAAGGTGAATACTTATAATTTTTTCAAGTATTGAAATTCAATTTATACGCGTTTATATGTTTTTTTAAATTTCTTTTATATAAATTAAAAATTTAAAAAATCTCGGAATTGGCGAATTGAAGCACTCTTCAATGCCTCAATGGGCCTTCAAATAAACACTTTATTGTTCGTAATTGATTGAAATGAATGCGTAATTTGCGTTTAAAATGTTTTTTTAAAGTGCACAAATTTCAATGACACTTTTTAATTTATAATGACTTTTTTATATTTAAATTTTCAAAATCATGACATTTTATTTTTTATTTTATCTGGTTTTTCTCATTATTATAATTAGGTAGGTAGTGAATAAATCTTGTTGATTTAAAAATGTTAATTAATTTAGTAGATATTAACAATCATAATGTACTTTAGGTTATCTTCTAAAATTTTTAGAGTTTAAAAAAATTTATTAATAAATTCAATCATTTGTATTAAAGAGTTGGTGCGCCCGTCAATTGTACAGGAGCATTAAAAATTTCTTTAGAAATAAAAATTGAAAAATTAATTTTAACAAATTAAATTTTTAAATAATCCACTTTTACAATTTGTCATTATGTCTGTTTATATTTTGCGATACTATTATTCAATTTCATAGATAAGTTCAACGGGTCTCTTTTTCTCGCACGGTTTATAATGTTTCATTCCATATTTAATACCCGCGGGTTTTCTTGTTTATATATATTTTGAATTATATTTAATAATTATTTTACATTTTTTTGTCATCCTCATTTATTCCTTCCATAGCCTTTTGTTATAATACAATTAAATTAATTCTTTTTTAAAGACTGAAGAGATTTTTATTCATGGTTTATTTTTTTTCAAAAGTTTTATATTTATTTTCTAATTTTTTGACTTCTAGAATTTATAAGAATTGTATATACAAAACTATCCTTTGTTTTAAATTCAGCAATTATGAATTACAGGTTTTAAATTTTTTACGTTTTGCTTTATACCTATTTCTTTTTATCTTGCCAAATCACCCTTCTTTTTTCATGAGATTCGTTCAGAAATTTATTTAGGTCATTTGAATTAATTATTATTTTATTTTCAGTATTTCACATAATTATAAAAGGGTTTTATTTATTTAATGCATCTTATATTCTATTATATTTGTAATTTTTTAAAAACTCTTGACTTTGATCGAGTGTTTTCTCGCGCATTAAACTTTGCCCTTTTGGCGGCCTTGTGTTTATAAGCTTTTTTATTTGCTTTTTTAAATAATGAATTATATTGTTGTAAATTCGGATTTTATTATTTAAAATTATTGTTATTCTTTATGTGCATAAACTTTTGGTGCTCCTTAATTTCAACAATTATTAGTCATTTCTTTGTCTTATTTTCTTTGCAATAAACTTATAGAACCTCAGGTTAATATGATTTTTTTAAATCGCCTGGTTTTTCTTATAAAATTCTTCCAAGATTAATCTTAACATTTTAATTAGATAGAAAAATTTCAATCATTTCCATGTTTTTATATATTTATAATAAATACATGATATTTTTTTATATTAAAAAAAAGTTTTTACATTTTAAATATTATCTCAAATATTTTTTCAATTTGTGTGTATATGCAGATTTTTAAATTACTGTTTACATTATAAATATTTTCTCATTAATATTTTAAAATTTTTTTTATTTAAATATCTTTTGTTCATATTCATTAAAATAAATTAAACTTTGTTTTCTTATAAATATTTTTGAACATCTAAAATTAAATATCTATGTTATATTTACTAAAAGCGACAGAACAATCTTGCGGACCAATGCTCTTGGGATTGGTCAATATTAAGAAGAGGAAAAATAATATTTTGATGGTGCTTGGGGAGAGAGATTTCTTTGCATTTTTTATTTGAATTGGTTTTTTTTTGACTAATTTTTCTTGTTGTCTTTTATGCATTTTTTCTGATTTTTAGCTGATTTTTATGGATTTCGTAAATTGTTGGCGATTTGTTGCATTTGAGCCATGTTCAAAAATATTACAAAAAACAAATTTTAAAACAGTCATTTAAGCTTTTTAAATTTTATAAGCTAATATAAAATGGGGTTATCGATAGATTTTTACTAAGAAAGCTTAATAGGATTTTTAAGAAAATATTGGGAAGATTGAAGGTTATCATTAGGGCGAGGATTTAAAGGAAAAAGGCCGTAAATAAGGGCGAAAAAATCTTGAAATAAGGGCGAAAATAAGTGAAAAAGTTCCAAATTTATTAGGGGTATATAATTTTTTAATTGATCTTTTTTACATGAAAATAATTTCATATCATAGCAAACAATTTTATTCACTGTTTGCAGTTACAAATAAGATATATTTACGAAAATTTTTTCATTTCTTATGGGTGTATATTTTTTAATTTTTTTGGTCGATTCTTAGATGTATACATATTTTCTGAAAATTTTTTGGTCAATTCTCAGGGAAATATTTTTTGAAATTTTTTAGGTCGATTCTTTTGGGTGCATTTTTGTTACTAAATGTTGACAAAACGCCAAAATAAGGGCAATAGCTTATTTAAAGGCGAACATCTAAAATATGAGTTTTTAAGGGCGAACACGCAAAATAAAGATAAGGCCCAATAAGGACGAAAAACGTAAAAATTTTTTGAACAAAAAATGTCTTTTTCGTGAATTTCTCGTCGAGTTAAAGCAGCATAAAAATAAGTAAAAACTTTGAAATCCCATCCCTAGTTATCATATTATTTTATGCTCGTTTGAATTTCTGTTCATGTATAGCCAATAAACGTCTTTTAAGATGAAAATAGAAAAATGAAATGGATTGGGAGGGATTGTGAAAGACACCATTGAATGGGGCAATGCCCAATGGTGTGCTGAGGGCAAAGCGAATAGTGCCACGGAACAGCGTCGTTTTATCTTCATTTTAATAATGCAGTTAGAGAGATAAAGATTAGAGATAAAAAGATTAGGTAGAAAGAGGAAGAGAGAATGAAAGAGAACGAGAAAGAGAAAGAACAGTAATAAAGAGAAAAGGAGAGAGAGAGAGGGCGGTA
>SIJG01000172.1:22883-198719 GCA_023374025.1 Heterodera schachtii
CAATACCCAAGTTTGGTTATCCTTGGCTTAAAATTTTTTTTTGACGGTTTTCATTGCATTTTGAGGGTAAAGTAAATATTAGAAAAAATATTTCGTTTTTTATGATTTGCAATGCATTTTTGATGAGTTACATATTCAATATATTCATAATTTTTATTATAATCAATATTTCTATAGTATTGGGCAAATAAAATTAGTATTTGTAAATACAAACGTTTTCATGTTTTTCTTCATGCAAACGAACAGCCATAATACATTAATTTGGCCAAATTATTCTTCTTATTTTTATTTATTTTATTCATTTTACATAATCATTTAAATGGTAAAAATAAATAAAACTCAGATTATATAATAAAATTTATTCATAATTTATTTGTCATGTCAACCATAATGAACCAGAGCATATTTACCTTTGTTCAAAATAAAAAAGGCATTATTAAAATTTATAAAAAAATATATTCACAGACTATTATAATGGCTAAAAATATCATTTATTTGGTCAAAAAATATCAATTATTTGAAAATTTAATAAGCTAAAATTAAAAAAACTAAAATCACTATTTATTAGTTAACAGTAAAACCATTTAAAGACAAATTCAATTCCATAACAGAAACATAGAATGTGACGACCGTAAAGGAATAATAAATAAAGCAGATAATAAATAATGTTAAACGAAATAAAACCAAAGAAAAATAAATTAAATTCCCATTCAAATGAACCATAAAAATACCAAAAATAAAAATATAAAACAAAACAATTTATTTTTTAGCACCAAGGCTTCGTCCGCACCGCAGTCCGTCTGCGAAATTTTCGTCGTGTCAGTCGATTGGTCGCCCTACCGCAAATATTTGGCGTCAGCGCCTGACTACCACAGAAAGATAAATATAATATTATTTCTAAGTATAACAAAGAAAAATTAAATAAAATTTATATCATTTATAAACATGCTTATTATATATTAATAAAAAATAAATATACAAATTTATAGGAATAAATAAAAACATAAATGTATTGCTTTTTTGTTTGTGAAAGATGTTACATTAAGAAATTAATATTTTAAATGCCCTTGTAAATAATAAAAAAAAAAGAATTCACTTCTATGTTGTTGGACCCTATGACCCGTTTTCTATCAAAATTTATGAAAACAAAAATATAATTAAAAAACGAATAAATTTCATTGATTTTTTCTCAAACTAAAATATGAAAAAATAGTAAACCCACAATAATCGGCATGTGAATAAATAAATTTTAATAAATTGAGAATTAATAGGGGCAAAAATAAATTGCGAATTGACATTTAAATTTTGTCGCACATTGTCGTAGTATTTAACCGTGGTGCAAAGATGTCAAGCCTTTAAATTGATTCTCCGCAATATTTATAAGAAGAGCTTCCATTTAATAAGAAAAACGATCAAATACTTAATACAAAGTATAATATAATAGAAATGATATATCATAAAAAGAAATATGAGTTAACTAAAATTAAGACTTCAAAACAAAGTGATAAACATTAATTTATATGAAGCGACTCTAAAAGGACACGCTTTAATCGGACATTAAACAAAGTAATTTAATAATAAAAAATTGCATAAAAAGTTATTACGTATAATAAAATGTATATAAATTATATTTCAAAATAAAGTAAAGAAAAATTATTTTAAACTATTGCAACAATATTAATTTTGAATTAAATAAAAAAAAACTAAAATTCAAATCGTTAGATTAGAATTTATAAACAAAAATGTTAATTAAGCAATTAGGTAATACAACATACATTTTCTTATTTAAAATACAACAATTAAAAAAAAATATTATTTATATATATATATATATCTATATTCTATTTAATCAACAATAAAACCATACAAATATTATTCACGATAAAAAAAAATTCTTTTTGAGTAAAACTTTTGTTTTATAGTTTTATTTTTTTGTTCTTAATGTAATTTTGTTGTTTTTCATATTTTACTATTATAAATTTATTATATTGATTAAAATGCCATAAATTGTAATTAAAATTTTTTATAAATTTAAAATAAATTATATCGAGCATGAATGAACTTTTGTTTTTTGAGAATTTATATTTAATTAAATATTATTTTATTTATTCCCTTTTTAGTAATTCTTAAGATCGAATCGCATTTTGCGCATATTTAATATTTCAATTATTTCTCTTGAATTCTTTTCCATGCCAACTTCAGTTTTTGGAAACGATTTGCTCATATTAATTTAATATTTATGAATGATATGAAGTTACTATTTTTTATTTTCAGTGGATTTTTAATAAAATAATTATCTTTAATTTTACTTTATGTTTTCCTTTTGGTCTTGAAGTTCTAAACTATCTAATTCTTTAGTCATTAAATTATAATCGTTCTAAGAGCTTTTTCGTTTTCATTTTTCTTTTATTTTATTTTAAAATTTTGGTTTTGAATATTTAAACATTTTTTCGATATTATTCAGTGTCGTCACTTATGTCGCATTTTAATTATGTTTTATTTTTTTACTAAAGAATACTTTTTTATTTTGATTTCAACTATTTAAGTCGCTTTTATGTATCAGACAATTAATTTACCTTTATTGATTTTTTAATAAAAATTCTACTTTGCCTTAAACTTTAGGTTTTATCCTTTATTTAATATTTAAAAACTTCTTTAATTTTTGGATCAAGCCGTACATCCGTTTCTTCGCCAAAACTGACATTGAGCTCACGATTGTGCTTGCCAAGACGGGACATAAATTATGGCTAAAAAAACAAAACAGAATGCCATCTATTTGCAAAGCAGCGAAGGCCGTATTTAGTGAATAAATAATTTTTATTTGTTCTTTGATCGTGTCCGCGCTCTCCAATCTCAGAGCACGTTCTCTCCTACCACCGATCGACATCAAGAACAAAATTGTGCAACTTTGCCATTAGAAGCGTGACAATGTTGTCATCCTCTTACCTATTTATTGCCAAACTACCAAGGCTATACCAAAATATTATAATAAAATACGCACAAAGAATAATAAAATATTTGAATTAATTTAATTTTGAAATTTTTATTACTTTGCTTAATAATAATGTTATATTAAAACATCTTTTTAATATATTGATAAATTATTTAAAGAAATTAAATTGGTTAATATTTGAAAAGTGATTTCTTGAACCGAGGTCACTGTGGTTGTACCACCAAACCCCACCGTCAATCCATTGGATAATACTCATTATAAACAAATAATTTAAGCTTCGAAATTAATGATTCTTTTGGTTATTTAAAAAATGTTTTTAATTAATAAAATATTTATTAGATACAAAACACCAAGCTTTTTGTGCTTTTATTTGTTTCTTTTTATTTATTTTTATTTAATTTCATTATTTTAAACAGTAAAATGTGAATTAGAAAATATATCATTGTTGCATAAATTGTGTTACCAAGTAAATATTTATATATTTTTTGTTATTTTATTTTTTAAGTTTTAACTTTTATTTCGATATTTAATTATTGTTTATAATTGTTAAATTAATGACTTTTCTCATTTTAATTTATTTATTTTTTTATAATTCATAGCGTTGAATAATTATAAATTATAATTTCTTTGAAATTATTGTTTATAAAAGTTATTAGAATTATTGCTTGATGAATGAAGAAATTAAACTAATACTTTTTTTCCTTTCTTGACAATTTCCGTTTTTTTGAGGCATGTGATGCATTGTTTTTATTGAATTGTTTTTATTATCGAATTAACATTGTAACATTTACTCTTTCATTTAATATAATAAAATTTTCAATAATTATCATCTTCTTTTTGAGTGTTGTTTTAAAATATTTTTTAATGTATTATTTTTATAATTTCATTAATAAATTTTACATAGATTCTTACAAATTGGTTGACATTATGTTTTATAAGGAATTAAAATATAAACAAGAAATTTCACTCAAATATTTTATTATGTGTACTCCGGTTATTGGGTTAACGAAATTTTCGGTGTGATTTTTCTGTTTGCAAGAAATATCTTAAACTTTGTTTAAAGTTGAATTTAATTTTGTCCATTCTCTGATTATTTCTATATATCAAATTAGTTGTAATTGCTGAATTAAAATTTTTTTTTTATTCCACGCATTCTCCATCTGGGAAATAGACGCTAATTGCTTGCGGTCATCATTCCAGTGTGCTCATTAGTTTAACTCACTGTATTTCAGATAGTTAATTTAGATTCTGCTTTTAAATGATTTTTTTTAAATTGGTTCTAACGCTCACGAAGAATTTTTAAGAAATTTTTTATTTATTATACAAATAAGCTTCTATTGGCACTATGATTTTAATAATTATAGATTCTTTTTGAACATAAAAAGATATCATTAATCTTGCTTTTACCGCATTTTTCATAAGTATCTTTGTAATCTTGTCGCATTGTTTTTAATTTAGTTTCTTTTTTTAATTCATTTATATTGTATACAGTATTTGGCGTTTTTACGTTTTTAATTGAAATTATTAATTGTTTTATTGTTTTAATCGTAAAACATTCATAATTTTCCATTTATTTTCCTCAAGTCTTTTATCATATTCTTGAATGCTTGATTTTTTTAATTTAATGTTAATCTATATTTATGTTTTATGGTTTTCATTCTTCAATACATTTAATTCAGTACAGGTTAAACTAACCAAAAAGTTTTAAATCATAAACAAAAAAAAGTAATAGTTTTTCACAATTTCATATTAAAAAAGAATAATTAAATTTTGTTTTAGTTTTAATTTATATCAATGATTTTGCTACAATAATGATTCTTTTCTACATATGTGATATTGCAAAATTTAAACTTCTGCCATTTTTTATGTATTTATTTCTTTATTTTAAAATTCATTTCTCAATGAATTGTTTAAGATATAGTATAGGAAAATAAATTAATATTAATTTATAGAATAAATTATTAAAAAAGACTTTTATTTTAAAAAACTTTAGTACAAGATTTTATGATCGTGATTAAATATTACGACTAATGACTACTAAATTGAAATGTCAAATTGATAATAATTTAAATAATTATATTTTTTGTATTTTTTAATAAATATGACGATTATTTTACTGTTTAATATAATAGTTCCTATAAAATGAATATTTCAATGTTTCTCATTTGCTCTTATTTATAATTGAATTTTTATCATAAATTTAAATTTTTATTTTTTGTATTTTTTCAATTACTTTTTATTATTAAAATATTTCAAAATATACGTAAATGATTTTTTTAGTCGCATTTTTTATGAATATTTAAATTTAAAAATAATGTATAGCAAGGCGGTTTTTCTTTGGTCCGGTTGATATATTTCTAGTAATATATTAATTTTTCTAATTGAGCAATCGTTTTATTTATATCTCATTCAAGTTTTCTTTATTATTTTTCTTCAAGAAATAAATGTTTTAGGATTTCGTTGCATTGTCTATATTCAATTTGTAATTTATTTTGTCTATCTTAATTTTTAATAGATTGTTTTAATTCACATTAGCTAAACTTGTGATAGATAATATATTTCAAGTAACATCGGCTTATTGTGAATTTAACATTGGTAAAGCTTAATAACTAGTTTAAAATTATCATGTGTTATTTGCTTATTAGTTTATTTTATTTCTTCCTTTATTAAGAGTTTACATATTTAATTGCTTTTTTAAATTATTTTTTTTTTATTAATTGCATAAAAGGTTTTTATTTAAAATTTATAATTGTGAAACTAAACTTTTGCTAATTTCATTTAGCTATTATAATTTTTTTTGTAAGTGGTCCAAAAATGTGCATAAAATGGCATTTTCCCTATTTTTCACCTATATTAAACAAACAATAACTTTGTTTAAAATCGACAAATTTTTCTGAAACAATACATTCGGTAGAGGAAATAAAAGGCTTAATGCAATTCCGAAATGCTTACTTTGCGTATTTGTTGCTTTTTTTAGTATTTCGTCTATATTTTTTCATATTCTCTCGAAAATTCTCTATTAGAAGGTTCTTCCTCCTCTATTAAAGCAGCCCAATAGACCTTCAAGTCTTAAAATTTAAAAAAAAAATTATAGAATTTTTCTCGAGAACAATAAAAATAAAAGTAAAAGAAAATATTTCGATTAATTTACTTCATTTTATAATTCCTTTTTCACGATTTTTATATTTTCGTATTTTGAGTCATTATGAATTTCAAATATTGACGATTTCATCCCATACAAAAAAATTATTAAAATTAGAAATAAATAACTTTTGTATATTTTCAATGCATTAATCCTTACAAAAGCATACAAAAGTAATTAATTGATTATTATTAACAATAAAAAGCCTTAATCTTATTCACATTATTACGCATTTATTATTTTCAAAAATGCTCAACATATGCCTCCGTAATTTTTTTTTTTGATAAGTAAATATAGTTCATATTATATATATGTTATATTGACAAGGCAACTCATCCTCAAAAACAAAATCTCGGGAACAGCTAAGCACAGGGGGCTGAAATTTTGCACCAAGGGGTAACTCGAGAAGGCGCATCCGGGAAAACTATAGGTTTTTTTCTCCGACGGCCAACTGAGTACCAGCGGCTCGAAAACTGACTTTGCCGACAGTCTCAGTGTTACGAAATTTTTTGCTTTTGCTTTCAGAGCTTAGTGAACCCCAAAAGGCCCACCCCCCAACTGTGCTCTACAACCTTGCCAGCAAAAGTTTTTTGATCAGACCAAAGGCCTGGCCTGTAGGTTAGGCAACGTAAGAATCACTTTTTTTGGACACTTCAGTACCAAGCGAATAGTTCGCCAGGGTTTGCTCGGAGCGGGGGGTCGCCAGCGGACTTTTTGTAGAGCTTTCGAAGCTCTATCTAACCATGTTTAAAAATTTCGAAAATTTTAAAAATTTTCGAGCTAGGCCTAAAATTCGGGTTTTTCAGTTTTTGAATTTTAGGATTTTTTAACGATATTTTCCCGGGAAAACGGAGACCACTTCCAAAACATCGTTTTTCGAGCTCTATCGTTGGTGATATTTTTAGAAAATTTTCGATTTTTTCCCGGAAATAGAAAAAATTTTTGGCCTAAGCGGGACATTTGAGTCCCGGGCCCATAACTCCTCAGGGGTTGGTTTAGCCAAAAATTGACTTAGACAAAAATTGTAGAGCTTTTAAAGCTCTATCGAATGGTGCGCTATATGGCTAAAAATTTTCAAAAATTTTCGAGCTAGGCCCCCTAGAAATTTTCAAAAATTTTTTTTGGGTTGAAAAGGAGGGTGAAAAATTTTTTTCTGGGGTATTTTGAGGTGCTGAGCACGAATATGACCTTTGTTTTTTGTTTCGGAAATTTTAGAATTTTTTAAAAATTCGAAAAATTTTTCAATTTTTTGACCCTTGGAAATTTTGGGTTAAAGTTTGAAAATTCATAACTCGGTGAAGGATTTGTCAATTTAAGTGAATTAAAACTTTAAAAATAGAGAAAAATCAGGAGAATTTTATGGGATTTATTTGGGATTTCTATCTTCTAAAGAAAAAAAGTTATTCCAGAAATTCTGGAAATTTTCGAATTTTCAGAAAAAAATTCATAACTCGGTTCTGAAAAGTCATTCTGGAAATGTAAAATACTACAAAAATCCGCAATTTTTTTCTCTATAACATAAATTTTATTTCATCTTTTTATCACTTTTTTTAAAAAAGATACAAAAATAAAAGTGATTTTGGGATTCCGGACCAAAGGGGGGTGACAAGGATTTTTGAGTGGAAAAAATTTTTCACTGAAAATCTTCTAAAAATATGTCTTTAGGGCTATTTTAGGTCGCTGATCACGAATATGAAATCAGATTTTAGTTTAGGCATCGTTAAGGCCTCAGAATCCCTGTGTGATTGGGGATTCTGAGGCATCATTTTGAGGGGGGGGGGGGAGGGAGGGAAGTTCGAATCCTGTCGGTGTACATTATTTTTGCAATGCATTTTTGGGTTTTTTTGCAAAATTGGAGAGCTTTTAAAGTCCTATTGAATGGTGCACTAATTGTTCGAAAATTTTCAAAAATTTTCGAGCTAGACCCCCTAGAAATGTAGTGATGCTACACTAGCTATAACCTAATGTAGCGATGCTACACTAGCATCACTACACTAGCTTCACTACACTAGCATCACTACACTAGCTTCAGCTAAGAGCCTATATAAAGAGACACATTTTCTGTGTGAAAGTCATTCTTTTAACACCCCATGCTACACTAATAACCTAATGTAGTGATGCTACACTAGCTATAACCTAATGTAGCGATGCTACACTAGCATCACTACACTAGCTTCACTACACTAGCATCACTACACTAGCATCAGCTAAGAGCCTATATATAGAGACACAGTTTCTGTGTGAAGGTCATTCTTTTAACACGCCATGCTACACTAACATCACTACACTAGCTTCAGCTAAGAGCCTATATAAAGTGACACATTTTTTCTGTGAAAGTCATTCTTTTAACACCCCATGCTACACTAGCTTATAACCTAATGTAGCGATGCTACACTAGCATGAGTTAATTTATTTGATATTGTACTTTTCAACACTCCATCTACACTAGCTCATAACCTAATGTAGCGATGCAAAAATAAGGAGAATTTTATGGGATTTATTTGGGATTTCTATCTTCTAAAGAAAAAAAGTTATTCCAGAATTTCTGGAAAAATTTGAATTTTCAGAAAAAAATTCAGAACGCGGTTCTGAAAAGTCACTCGTGAAAAGTAAAATACTACAAAAATCCGCAATTTTTTTCTCTATAAGATAAATTTTATTTCACATTTTTATCACTTTTTTAAAAAAAGATACAAAAATAAAACTGATTTTGGGATTCGGGACCAAAGGGGGGTGACCAGGATTTTTTGAGTGAAAAAATATTTTCACATAAAATGTTCCAAAAACATGTCGTTAGGGCTATTTTAGGTCGCTGATCACGAATATGTAATCAGATTTCAGTTATGACATCGTCAAGGCCTCAGAATCCCCGTGTGATTGGGGATTCTGAGGCATCATTTTTTTGGGGGGGGCAAGTTCGAAGCCGGGCGGTGTCAATTATTTTTCTATTTATTTTTTGCTTATTTTTACATGTTTTTAAAAATTTAAAATAGTATGATTTATAAATTAATAAAAAATAATTTAAAATTAAAAAAAAATTGATAAATGATTTGTATTAAAATTAATTATTTATTTGTTACAATTAATTAAATATTCTTTGTTTGATTTATGTTTAATTTTTTTGATCAATAAAAGTTTTATTTAATTTGACTTTTCAACAAATAAATTCCTTTCAATTTCAATAAATATTTCATTTATACATTTAAAAGTTTATTTTAATAAAGAAAAGGATTATTATTTAATTTTTAAAATTTTTTAATGCATCCAATTTTTACTCTTATATTTAATAAAACAATTTTCTTTTTATTCATTTAAACCATGGTTGTATCATTCTAATCACCGTTGTTCCTCTTCTATTCACTTTTGTAAATTTTAATCACCGTTGTACCTCTTTTAATCACCGTTGTATTCGGAAATTTTCAATAATTCTCGAGCTAGGCCCCCTAGAATTTTTCAAAAATTTTTTTTGGGTTGAAAAGGGGGGTGAAAAATTTTTTCTGGGGTATTTTGAGGTGCTGAGAACGAATTTGACCTTTCTTTTTTGTTTCGGAAATTTTAAAATTTTTTAAAAATTCGAAAATATTTTTCAATTTTTTGGCCATTGGGATTTTGGGCAAATATTTGAAAATTCATAACTCGGTGATGGTTTCATCGATTTAACTATAATAAAGCTTTAAAAATAGAGAAAAATCAGGAGAATTTTAGGCTTTTTATTTGGTGTTTCTATCTCTAAAAATAAAAAAGATATTCCAGAATTTATGGAAAAATTCGAATTTTCAGAAAAAAATTCAGAACTCGGTTCTGAAAAGTCACTCGTGAAAAGTAAAATACTACAAAAATCCGCAATTTTTTGCTCTATAAGATAAAATTTATTTTAAATTTTTATCACATTTTTAAAAATTGTTATAAAAATAAAAGTTATTTTGGGATTCGGGACCAAAGGGGGGTGAACATGATTTTTGAGTTGAAAATTTTTTTCACCAAAAATCATCTAAAAACATGTCTTTAAGGCTATTTTAGGTCGCTGGCCACGAATATGAAATCAGATTTTAGTTTAGGCATCGTTAAAACCTCAGAATCCCTGTGTGATTGGGGATTCTGAGGCATCATTTTGAGGGGGGGGGGGGGGCAAGTTCGAAGCAGGGCGGTGTCAATTATTTTTCTTTGCATTTTATCATTATTTTAATTAATTTAAATGTTTTTTTTAACTAATATGAAATAAATTAAAGCTACACTAGCTAATAACCTAATGTAGCGATGCTACACTAGCATGAGTTAATTTATTTGATGGTGTACTTTTCAACACTCCATCTACACTAGCTCAGCTACACTAGCTAACCTAATGTAGCGATGCTACACTAGCATGAGTTAATTTATTTGATAGTGTACTTTCCAACACTCCATCTACACTAGCTCAGCTACACTAGCTCATAACCTAATGTAGCGATGCTACACTAGCATGAGTTAATTTATTTGATGGTGTACTTTTCAACACTCCATCTACACTAGCTCAGCTACACTAGCTCATAACCTAATGTAGCGATGCTACACTAGCATGAGTTAATTTATTTGATGGTGTACTTTTCAACACTCCATCTACACTAGCTCAGCTACACTAGCTAACCTAATGTAGCGATGCTACACTAGCATGAGTTAATTTATTTGATAGTGTACTTTCCAACACTCCATCTACACTAGCTCAGCTACACTAGCTCATAACCTAATGTAGCGATGCTACACTAGCATGAGTTAATTTATTTGATGGTGTACTTTTCAACACTCCATCTACACTAGCTCAGCTACACTAGCTAATAACCTAATGTAGCGATGCTACACTAGCATGAGTTAATTTATTTGATG
This sequence comes from Heterodera schachtii, assembly GCA_023374025.1. Classification (NCBI taxonomy): domain Eukaryota; kingdom Metazoa; phylum Nematoda; class Chromadorea; order Rhabditida; family Heteroderidae; genus Heterodera; species Heterodera schachtii. The sequence continues at coordinate 33,839 of SIJG01000172.1, forward strand.
GTGTACTTTTCAACACTCCATCTACACTAGCTCAGCTACACTAGCTAACCTAATGTAGCGATGCTACACTAGCATGAGTTAATTTATTTGATGGTGTACTTTTCAACACTCCATCTACACTAGCTCAGCTACACTAGCTCATAACCTAATGTAGCGATGCTACACTAGCATGAGTTAATTTATTTGATGGTGTACTTTTCAACACTCCATCTACACTAGCTCAGCTACACTAGCTAACCTAATGTAGCGATGCTACACTAGCATGAGTTAATTTATTTGATAGTGTACTTTCCAACACTCCATCTACACTAGCTCAGCTACACTAGCTCATAACCTAATGTAGCGATGCTACACTAGCATGAGTTAATTTATTTGATGGTGTACTTTTCAACACTCCATCTACACTAGCTCAGCTACACTAGCTAATAACCTAATGTAGCGATGCTACACTAGCATAAGTTAATTTATTTGATAGTGTATTTTTCAACACTCCATCTACACTAGCTCAGCTACACTAGCTCATAACCTAATGTAGCGATGCTACACTAGCATGAGTTAATTTATTTGATGGTGTACTTTTCAACACTCCATCTACACTAGCTCAGCTACACTAGCTCATAACCTAATGTAGCGATGCTACACTAGCATGAGTTAATTTATTTGATGGTGTACTTTTCAACACTCCATCTACACTAGCTCAGCTACACTAGCTAACCTAATGTAGCGATGCTACACTAGCATGAGTTAATTTATTTGATAGTGTACTTTCCAACACTCCATCTACACTAGCTCAGCTACACTAGCTCATAACCTAATGTAGCGATGCTACACTAGCATGAGTTAATTTATTTGATGGTGTACTTTTCAACACTCCATCTACACTAGCTCAGCTACACTAGCTAATAACCTAATGTAGCGATGCTACACTAGCATGAGTTAATTTATTTGATGGTGTACTTTTCAACACTCCATCTACACTAGCTCAGCTACACTAGCTAACCTAATGTAGCGATGCTACACTAGCATGAGTTAATTTATTTGATGGTGTACTTTTCAACACTCCATCTACACTAGCTCAGCTACACTAGCTAACCTAATGTAGCGATGCTACACTAGCATGAGTTAATTTATTTGATAGTGTACTTTCCAACACTCCATCTACACTAGCTCAGCTACACTAGCTCATAACCTAATGTAGCGATGCTACACTAGCATGAGTTAATTTATTTGATGGTGTACTTTTCAACACTCCATCTACACTAGCTCAGCTACACTAGCTAACCTAATGTAGCGATGCTACACTAGCATGAGTTAATTTATTTGATGGTGTACTTTTCAACACTCCATCTACACTAGCTCAGCTACACTAGCTAACCTAATGTAGCGATGCTACACTAGCATGAGTTAATTTATTTGATGGTGTACTTTTCAACACTCCATCTACACTAGCTCAGCTACACTAGCTCATAACCTAATGTAGCGATGCTACACTAGCATGAGTTAATTTATTTGATGGTGTACTTTTCAACACTCCATCTACACTAGCTCAGCTACACTAGCTAACCTAATGTAGCGATGCTACACTAGCATGAGTTAATTTATTTGATAGTGTACTTTCCAACACTCCATCTACACTAGCTCAGCTACACTAGCTCATAACCTAATGTAGCGATGCTACACTAGCATGAGTTAATTTATTTGATGGTGTACTTTTCAACACTCCATCTACACTAGCTCAGCTACACTAGCTAATAACCTAATGTAGCGATGCTACACTAGCATAAGTTAATTTATTTGATAGTGTATTTTTCAACACTCCATCTACACTAGCTCAGCTACACTAGCTCATAACCTAATGTAGCGATGCTACACTAGCATGAGTTAATTTATTTGATGGTGTACTTTTCAACACTCCATCTACACTAGCTCAGCTACACTAGCTCATAACCTAATGTAGCGATGCTACACTAGCATGAGTTAATTTATTTGATGGTGTACTTTTCAACACTCCATCTACACTAGCTCAGCTACACTAGCTAACCTAATGTAGCGATGCTACACTAGCATGAGTTAATTTATTTGATAGTGTACTTTCCAACACTCCATCTACACTAGCTCAGCTACACTAGCTCATAACCTAATGTAGCGATGCTACACTAGCATGAGTTAATTTATTTGATGGTGTACTTTTCAACACTCCATCTACACTAGCTCAGCTACACTAGCTAATAACCTAATGTAGCGATGCTACACTAGCATGAGTTAATTTATTTGATGGTGTACTTTTCAACACTCCATCTACACTAGCTCAGCTACACTAGCTAACCTAATGTAGCGATGCTACACTAGCATGAGTTAATTTATTTGATGGTGTACTTTTCAACACTCCATCTACACTAGCTCAGCTACACTAGCTCATAACCTAATGTAGCGATGCTACACTAGCATGAGTTAATTTATTTGATGGTGTACTTTTCAACACTCCATCTACACTAGCTCAGCTACACTAGCTAACCTAATGTAGCGATGCTACACTAGCATGAGTTAATTTATTTGATAGTGTACTTTTCAACACTCCATCTACACTAGCTCAGCTACACTAGCTCATAACCTAATGTAGCGATGCTACACTAGCATGAGTTAATTTATTTGATAGTGTACTTTTCAACACTCCATCTACACTAGCTCAGCTACACTAGCTCATAACCTAATGTAGCGATGCTACACTAGCATAAGTTAATTTATTTGATAGTGTATTTTTCAACACTCCATCTACACTAGCTCAGCTACACTAGCTCATAACCTAATGTAGCGATGCTACACTAGCATGAGTTAATTTATTTGATGGTGTACTTTTCAACACTCCATCTACACTAGCTCAGCTACACTAGCTAATAACCTAATGTAGAGTTTCTACACTTTGTACCTGTTTAAGCACTTTTGTACCTCTTCTTTCACTTTTTTACCTCTTTTAATCAATTTTGTACCTCTTTTAATCACCGTTGCACTACTTCTAATCACCGTTGTAACGGGCGCGAAGCGCTCGTCCGATCTCAACAATTTTAAAAAACGGGCGCGAAGCGCCCGTCTGAGGCCGCGAAGCGGCCGAAAAGGCCCAACTAAATTTTAAAAACGGGCGCTAAGCGCCCGTCCGATCTAAACAATTTAAAAAAACGGGCGCTAAGCGCCCGTCCGATCTAAACAATTTAAAAAAACGGGCGCGAAGCGCCCGTCTGAGGCCGCAAAACGGCCGAAAAGGCCCAACTTAATTTTAAAAACGGGTGCGAAGCGCCCGTCTGAGGCCGCGAGGCGGCCGAAAAGGCCAAACTAAATTTTAAAAACGGGCGCTAAGCGCCCTTCCGATCTCAACAATTTTAAAAAACGGGCGCGAAGCGCTCGTTTGAGGCCGCGAAGCGGCCGAAAAGGCCCAACTTAATTTAAAAACGGTCAAGAAGCGCCCGCTGAGCTCAACAAATTTAAAAACGGGCGCGAAGCGCCCGTTTGAGGCCGCGAAGCGGCCTAAAAATCCCTGAAAAAACCGTGGTTGTACTTCGTCTAATCACAGAAATCTCCCCCAACCAACAGCAATCGCGCGAAGCGCCCGGAAAAGGCCTAACAAAATTTTAAAAACGGGCGCGAAGCGCCCGTACGAGCTCAACTAAATTTAAAAACGGTCAAGAAGCGCCCGTCAGAGCTCAACAAAATTTAAAAACGGGTGCGAAGCGCCCGTCAGAGCTAAACAAATTTAAAAAACGGGCGCGAAGCGCCCGTCAGAGCTAAAAAAATTTAAAAACGGGCGCGAAGCGCCCGTCAGAACTAAAAAAATTTAAAAAACGGGCGCGAAGCGCCCGTCAGAACTCAACAAATTTGAAAAACGGGCGCGAAGCGCCCGTCAGAGCTCAACAAATTTAAAAAATGGGCGCGAAGCGCCCGTCTGAGGCCGCAAAGCGACCTAAAAATCGCTGATAATTTTTTTAAAAAATCCAACTCTCTCCCCAGTCTTACCACATAAGACGTCCAACCCTCATTGACGACTCATGGCATGAGTCGTCAAGCCTTGAGCAATCCAACCCATGTGATGAGTCGTCTAACGACTCATGCAATGAGTCGTTCAAGGAATTCTTATTTTAGACCACGCCCACTTTACTGTAGTGGCACTATAAAAGGGTGACCAAACGGCCCACACTTCAGTCCTCATTCACTTCCTATAATTTTTCTTAGTCGACTCATGTCTCGATTATCTCCGATTCATGTGATGAGTCGTCTGACGACTCATGCAATGAGTCGTTCAACGACCACGCCGTATCAGACCTAAAGCGTATCAACGGGCGCGAACCGTGGTTGTACCTCTCCTAATCACAGTTGTACCTCTTCCCCGTGAACAGCCTAGGTAGCGAAGCTCCCAAAGCGCGAAGCGCTTTAAGCACCCCAGAAACACGTAAGCACACCCCGCTAGTTCAATATACGTTATATCGGTAAGGGGTTTCGTTGGCAAAAAGGATATCTCAAGACGGGGAATAGGTAGGTGGCTGAAATTTGGCATACTTATGCGTCTTGGGACGGGGCATCTGGGAAAACTATAGGTTTTTTGATCAGAGTGCCAACTGAGTACCAGCGGCTAATTTCCCATTTTTGCTTGCGTTTGAAGGCCCGTAACTTTTTTTCTGAAACTCTAATCAAAAAGTTTCCGCTGGTAGGGTCCTAAGTTGAAGTGTTTTCTAAAAAACAAAAAAAATTCCAGGCCTCTACCTACAATAGGGAAGGCTGTAGGTTCGTGGACTTTTTCAGTACCAACTTTGTCCAGTTCAGTCCCCGTCGAATAACTCATTAAGCTTTGATCTGAGCGGGGGGTCGCCAGCAGACTTATTATAGAGCTCAGTGAGTTAGATTTTTCCAGATTTTAAAATTTCGAAAATTTTCAAAATTTCTCGAGTTAGGCCTAAAAGTAGGTTTTTGGGTTTTTGAATTTTAGGATTTTTAGCCGATTTTTCCCAGAAAAACGGAGACCACTTTCAAGCAACAGTTTTTCGAGCTCTATCGAATGGTATTTTTTTCGAAAAAATTTCGATTTTTTCTCGGAAATAGAAAAAATTTTTGGCCTGAGCGGGACATTTGAGTCCCGGGCCCATAACTCGTCAGGAGTCGGTTTTAGCCAAAAATTGGCTTAGAGCAAAATTGTAGAGCTTTTTGAGCTCTATCGAAAGGTGTGCTATATGGGCGGAAATTTTCAAAAATTTTCGAGCTAGGCCCCCTAGAAATTTTCCGGAATTTTTTTTCGGACGAAAATAGTGGTCAAAAATATTTTTCTGGGGTAATTTATGGTGCTGAGCACGAATATGATGTTAATTTTCAGTTTCATATTTTTTGGAATTTTTTAAAAATTCTTTATTTTTTGGCAATTTTTTGGCCCTTGGAAATTTGGGTTAAAATTTGAAAATTTATAGCTCATTTCATTGTGGGACGATTTTCATGCAATAAAGCTTTAAAAATAGCGAAAAATAAGAAGAATTTTATGGGATTTATTTGATATTCCTATCGTGAAATTTAAAAAAGTTATTCCAGAATTTCTGGAAAAATTCGATTTTTCAGAAAAATTTTTATACCTCGGTTCTGAAAAGTCACTCTGGAAAATTAAAATACTACAAAAATCGGCAATTTTTTGCTCTATAAGATAAAATTTATTTTAGATTTTTATCACATTTTTTAAAATTGTTATAAAAATAAAAGTGATTTTGGGATTCGGGACCAAAGGGGGGTGACAAGGATTTTTGAGTGAAAAAAATTTTTCACTAAAAATATTCCGAAAACATGTCATTAAGGGTATTTTAGGACGCTGATCATGAATATGAAATCAGATTTCACTTTTGACATCGTTAAGACCTCTGAATCCCTGTGTGATTGGGGATTCTGAGGCATTTTTTTGAGGGGGGGGGGGAAGTTCGAAGCCGGGCGGTGTACATTATTTTTGCTATGCATTTTTGGGTTATTTTTAAGCTTTTAATTCATTTAAAGATTTTTTGTTTTAAAAAAAAAATTAATTTTTTAATTTAAATTAAATTATTTTTTTGTGAAAAATTTTTTAAAATTAATTTTTTGTTTAATTAAAGAATTTAATATATTTTTTTGAGTTTGTCAGAAATTAATTTCATTTTAAATAAATTTAAATTATTGTAAGCTTCAAAGTTTCATTTTAATTAATAAAAAGAGGAATTATTTTACAAGTTTTAAAAATTATTAATCCATTTTTGTACTTCTTCTACCATTTGGTGTACCTCTCTCTTTTAATCACCATTGTACCTCTTCTAATCACTGTTGTACCTCTTCTGATCACCATTGTACCTCTTCTAATCACTTTTATACCTTTTCTAATCTCTGTTGTACCTCTTCTAATCACTGTTGTACCTCTTCTGATCACCATTGTACCTCTTCTAATCACTTTTAAACCTCTTCTAATCTCTGTTGTACCTCTTCTAATCTCTGTTGTACCTCTTCTAATCACTGTTGTACCTCTTCTGATCACCATTGTACCTCTTCTAATCACTTTTAAACCTCTTCTAATCTCTGTTGTACCTCTTCTAATCTCTGTTGTACCTCTTCTTATCTCTTTGTACCTCTTTTATCACTGTTTAGTTCTTATTATCTCTGTTGTACCTCTTCTTATCAAATCACTGTTGTACCTCTCTAATTATTTTTGTACCTCTCCTAATCACTGTTGTACCTCTCTAATCATTTTTTGAGGGGGGGGGGGGGAAGTTCGGACCCGGGCGGTGTACATTATTTTTCTATTTATTTTGCGTTGTTTTCTATGTTTTTATTAATTTAATATTTTTTTGTTTTATTAATTAATAATAAATAAATTTTTACATTTAAATTTTTTTGATGAATAAATGTTTTACATTTAAAATTGAATTATTTATTTGTTTTAAATTAAAGAATTCATTTTTTAAATTAGAATTTTCCAACAAATAATTTCATTCCAATTTCAAAAAATATTCAATAATCATACACATTAAATCTTATAATCACTGTTGTACCTACCTCTTCTATTCGCATTGTACCTCTTATACCTCTTCTGATCACTTTTTTGCCTCTTCTAATCACTGTTGTACCTCTTCTAATTACTGTTGCACCTATTCTAATCACCGTTGTAACGGGCGCGAAGCGCCCGCCCGATCTCAGCAAAAATTAGAAACGGGTGCGAAGCGCCAGTCCAAGCTCAACAAAATTTAGAAACGGACGCGAAGCGCCCGTTCGAGGCGCGAAGCGGCCTAAAAGTCCCAGATAATTTTTTAAAAATTCCAATTCTCCACAAAGCGGCCTAAAAATCCCCGATAATTTATTTTAAATTCAAAATCTCTTCATAACGCAAAATATCTAGGTAGCGAAGCTCAAGAAGCGCGAAGCGCTTTATCCCAATCCCAGATCCGGACGGTTCACGCACCCGCTAGTTTGATATTTATTATATTTTTAGAGCATTCTATTTGGTATGTAATTGAGCACATTTTGCTCGTTTCTCAATTTAATAAAAAATTTAAAAATAATTTCTAAAACAAATTTATGTAATTTGATATGAAAAATTCTTATAAATTTTGTTTTCAAACAAAAATATTTTTAAATTTTTATTTATAAATTTTAATCTCTAATATTAATGAAATGTAAATACTTTATTTGAGTTTATGTTTTATGTTTTGCATTTTAGTACATTAATACAAAATCAATTTTTTTATCTTTTGAATATTCAAATTTTTTTTAAAATTTAAAATAATATTTTATTGTTTTATATTATTTAATAAAACAATTTTTGTTTTTATTAATATTTATCTTGCCGCAACGACTGACATTTATGGAAGTATGAATTGACCTCCTCGTCAGTATTTAAATACTTTTGTTTAAAGTCAGTTTTTCCTTTATCTTGATATTTAATTTTATAAAATTGCATATTATTGTATTATTATATTGCTTTTTTGGGTTTATAGGCATGAAATATTTCATTAATTTAATTTTGTATAACAATTGGACGAAAATTTTTTTAAATTTGCTATATAGATTTCTTTCTGATGAATGTATATGTTTAGATATTATTTTATTTCGTTTAAATATTTTATATTTAACTGTTTAAATTATAATGTCCACTGGTGGGATTTCTTTTTATTAATTGTTTGGTTTAAATATTATTTTTAATTTATGATTTATTTAGAGTTTCTTTTTTTATGCTTAGAGTCAAAAAGATTTTTTTTTACTCTCATGTCCAGCTGAGATGGTCATGGTCGGTTTTGTAAAAACATATTTAAATTGCTATTAATAAAAATGATATTTCGATATTCATTATATATTTGAATTTTCCAACTGTCTTGTTTTTGTTTTTTGATTTATTGAATATTTATTTATTTTTTTATTTTAAATGAGTCGATCAATGTTTAAAGTTAGTTAAAATATTGACTGCTTTCTAATAATTTCTTTTATCTAATAAAAGATTTCTCAAGTATATTGAATTGTTGATAATTAATTTTATTATTTTATTAAATGTATAATAAAACATTCATCTATTTAGAATCCATCAATTAATAATTGATTTTTCTTTTTTAACAATTATGAATTTAATTGTGTTCTTTTACAGGAAAATATTTTGTTTTCTTCATAACAATGAATTAAAACTTTATTTATTGTTTAGAAAACATACAAATAATTAATTATCATTTATAGTCAAAAATATTTTTTACAAGTTCTGTATTTATTGGTAAAGTTTTAATTAGAGATAATTCATTCAGTCATCTTTTTATTATGAATATCTCGCCTTGAACTTTGGAATGGGAATGAAAAAATTTCAATTCAAATATAAGCTGTGAAATTATTTTAGATTTTCCATTGAAAAAATGTTGCTATTTTATAAATTAATAGTATTATATGATAATAACTACTTTTTATTGCTTGTCGCGTGCATTTAAGTATTTTTTTTCTAAAATAATCGAGCAGATGCCTGAGGATTGTCCATGAGCAGGAAGGGGTTTCAAAGAAAATTAAGAATTTATAATTATTATTTGTGTTTTAAAAGCATTCAGTTATTTATTAATTTCATTATTATTTTTTTTATAAATAAATAATTGTTTTCGATCAAAATTCACTAAAATAATTATGAAAATAATTTGAAGTGTTGGAAAATACAATAAAATAAAATTTATGAAATAAATCACAACAGAATAATCAGAAATGTTCTGGTACCTTCCGGAACGTTCACTGGAATCTCTATATGTTTAATGTTTATTAATGAATTTTAAATCGACGAAAATGAATAAAAACAAAAAATTAAAGAAATATTGAATTGAATAACGAACATTTTTTAAATTAGGGGTAAATATTATTTTATTGAGAGAGAACTAAAAATAAATAGCTAATTTTTATATGCTTATTGAAGAAATTTATATAACTTTAAAAATAGACTAAATTCAAAACAAAATTATGGCAATGTCGTGTTATTTTGAATAAGATTTAAAATTAGACTTTTAATAATAAAAAAGAATCGACAAACATGGGTTTTTTTTGAAAATAATTATTATACATTAAACAACATAAATAGATGCTTACAATATAAATTAACAAAATGAAAGGAGATAAAGCAGAAAAACTTTTCATTTAAAATTACAAAAAGATGTACGCTTCGTAGATCATTGAAAAAACAAAAACAGCGAGAAGGAATATCAATTGAATTTATAATTCAGAAATAGTGTAAATACATATGTGCTAATTTTAAAAATTATTTTAAAGAAATATAATAATGGAGCACAAATTATAATTGTAAAATTAAGTTATGAAAGCATAAAAATAAAAATTATAAAAAAATTATAAATTAAACAGATTTAATACTTCATAAAATTAGAAAATTTAAATTGCCTTCAAAAAAAAATTACAAATTACCCCAAAAAACACTGAAAATCGTCAAATTAACGCATTTAATTTATATAAATTATAATAAGAGCATTTTTAAACTTGGCATCATTCGATCACATATTACCAAACGAACAAATTTGAGTGTTTAACATATCAAAGTTTAAACTAAAATATATATAATTTGACATTTTATTGTGCAAGTTTCTCTTCCTCTTTCCCTTCCCATTTTATTTTTCTCCTCTTCTTTGCTATTACGGGCGAGGCCCTTTCACTTTTACACCCCTACGCTTTCTCATCCCTTGCCATTCCCCCGCTTCACTTTAATCTAATTGCCTCGATAATCATGGATTCTATTAATAACTGCAATATTACCAGTATTTTAATGAGCGGTTTTATTAAGTGCCTTGAAATATGCTTTAATTTTAAATAAAACAATTTTCTCATTTTTGGTAAAAAATATTTTTTATAGGAAAAATCTCGTTTCGTCTCGTCTCGTCTCGTATTCTCGACTGGCTCAATAAAGATTGTTATTAAATTTATGATGTTCAGCTTACATATTCAAAATCTGCGACACTATATTTATTTAAAATTTAAAATATCCTATACTAATACAATAACAAACATGATACAATGTTAAAAATACAATAAACAATTAATAACACCCAAAATTAAACATTCTGATTGAAACATTGATTGTATTTTTCTAATTGACATAATTATAAAACCTTACCCTTTAAGAAAAAAATTACAATTTAGACAGGCATAAAATTAAAACACCATAAGACAAGTTTTTACGCTAGTTGAAATGGAAAATTTTAAGTATTTTAAACGTTAATTTGTCATCATTAATAATAATAATAATAATAATTGAATATCAACTAATTATCAACTCCGACAATAATTCCAATAATCTCTTCAAAGGTAATTAGAAATATAAATTAAAATATATTTTTTTTATACAGAAGTATAATTTAATTAAATGTATACTTTTTGCTAATTATCTTTCTTAGCAAATGCAGTAAATAATATGGAAAAATAATTTTCGAACAATAACAAGCTGAAACAATTATGATGCATCGGTTTAATCATCGCATGTGATTAAATGAATTTAAATAACAAAAAATACCTTAAAAATTATTTCATCATATTGAATTTGTACATGCCATAGTTCATAAATAGCACTGAATTAATAATGGTTACATTAAATTAAAAAAATTAATATATAATATAATGAAAAGAATAAAACTATTGTTATTTATACTTAAAAATATAAAATTTCATTTAATAAAATTAATATGCAATATATATATACAATTAAATAAAAATAATCGTTAAAAAATTTTGATTTCAATTTTCAAAATTGTCATGCAGAAAACTTATTAATTACAAGAATTTATGTAAAATTATAATGAAAAAATCAAACAAATTGCAGGAAAAATTTTGATTAAAATAATGAAAGACCAAAAATTGACTGTATTTGGTAAAAAAATTGAAACAAAAAATGCCTTTAAGAAATAGATATAGAAATAAATTAAAATGGAAATATCGAAATCTCTAGTTTAAAATTATTCAAAAATTCAATTTTTAATTATTAATATATTATTATTATTATTAGAAATAAAAATATAAATAACAATTTATAAAATATTTAATTATAGAAAAAATTAAAAACTTTAAGGCTAACCAATATATATTTTTTTGAGCAGTTGATAATTCTTCTGGAAAAAATATGCAAAGTAATGGATTCACATATAAACAACATAATCAATAAATATTGAAAAGGATTAAAAAATATAGTAATAAATTAAGTATAAAGAATGATAGTATCACACTGTTAAATGACCGAATTTAAAATGCTGAAATACGAGAAAAAATTCAACAAAAAATTAATAATTAAAACAACAGAATATAAATGCATAGGTAACTTATAGAATGTTTTACCCAATCTTATTTCTTTAAAAATATTAAATATTATATATATATTACAAATATGAATAATTTTATCATTAACAATACTCTCTATAACATAGCATTTAAAATATTTATTATTATTTATTTAAGCAGATTTATCTATTTTTGATAAAGTTTCTATATGTGATGACAATGATTTAAATAAAAAATTATTTATTTTAAAGAAATGATTTTAATTTTCATTTATATTTAATATTTTAAAATTAAAATTAGCCGAATCATTCAACAAAAGTAAGTATTGGTTGAATCCATTTTAAGCTATGGTGTAAGAAATATTGTTCGGCAGATGCTCAATATTATTTATATTTGTTTTGGATTTCCTAATTATAATTATTAAACTATATTATTAAACTATTCATAGTGGCCGTTTTAATTAGAATTCTAAAATTTCAAAATTGAATTTTAACTAATCCCCCTTATGAGATCATTTCAAGTCTCATACTGATCAAAGCGAATGACGCAAAAAAAAAATGATAAAGTGAAGGATTGTGAGGAGGAATAGATGTAAAATATTGCTAGGCTATATATTTTAGTATTTGTGATATTATTAATTTATTTATGCATTGCTTCGAAATTAATTGTTTGATCAAGAATTCAATTTTGTAGTATATTAGTATGTACTATTTATTTACATTATAAAATTCTGTGAATTGCTGAAGCAAATATTTTGGAAACTGTTAATAGACAAATTATCAATATAGACGTCCAATCAAATAAATAAATAAATTTAAAATTAATTTATAAATTACCAAACTAATTAAATAAGAAAGATTAATTTTTAAATGAAGTTCAAGAGATTAAAATCACACGGAAAAAATTTCGTTGACCATATTACTGGAGCATATACACAAAAATTTTACGAAGAAAAAAATATTATAATAATTTCATTATAAATCTATTACATAACAGTGGATCAATTTGTAAGAAGCTTCGTAAAATTTATTAATGAAAAAAGTTACAAATACAAATTAATATTTTGAACTATATAATATAGATTAAAAAGTACAAATTTTAGTAGTCAACTTTTATAGAAAATGAATTAAAGAAAAATTTAAATATTAAACTTAAGATTAAGGCGAAGAAATGAAAAAAAACTGAATAGCATTAGAATACGTGACTGTAGAATCATAAGAATGCGAATTATTGTTAAAATTAAATATATTTAAAATAAAAACAGCTCTTATAAATACAAAAACGAAATTTCTCTTAAAAAAAAAATTAATTCATTTAACTTAATTAATTTATATTGTTAAAGAAATTTGATTATTGTTAAAATATATTGAAATATTAAAAAATTCAGTAGCTAAATAAAAGACGATTGAAAAATAATGTCAGAGTGTATATTTAAGTGATAATTTTTTATTTTCATTTAAAAATTAAAGACGAGATTAACATGATGGAAAATTTACAAAATTAAAGTTTTACTAGAAAATTTTATTTTCAAATATCTCTACATAACTTTTGACCCCACAACGTAATTAATGAAGAGTTTTAAAATCAAGGAGCTGGAGAGAATTCAAATTTTTAAGACTTAAAGTTTTTTTAAAAATATTATTATTATAACTGTAAATATATTATTTAAATTCAATAAATAAATAGTGAACAAACAAAATTTATTAATAATGCATTTAAAAATGTTAAGTGTTGTTTCTAATCTTTCCAAAAAATAAATAATTTTTTTCTTATAATTTTTAATGAAAATAAATTAAATAATTATGACAGACAATGCGATAATGCGATTAATTATTTTAAAAATAACGAACAAAATGGCAACTATAACTATGGAGAACACAATCCTATTCTCAGGCACTAAAAAAAAAAGTTAGATGCTATATTTGCTAATATATAAAAATGTAAAAGAGCACAAAAATAAAATTTATAAATAAAAAATAAAAATTTTAAATCAAAAATATTAAAAAGAAAGCAAAGCATGAAATATACAATTGTACGATAATAGGTTTTTCATAAAAAAAAATTGTATTCAATTATTTACAATAGTAAAACTGACTGAAAATATTATATAACAAATTTGATTAGAAGAATAGAGAAAAAGATTGAATACACTTAAAAAAGAGTAATACATGGAGAAATTACCAATCGGAGGACCTGAGTCAGATAAGACAAAATTGAACTATTGAAAGTGGAATAAAGTTTTTTATAGAAAATGAAATTTACAATTTTTTTTTACAAAATTTAAACGTTTACATCATAAGAGATAGAAATTACAGCTAATTACCAAAAATAAAAGAATTGGTATGTTTTTGTTGAAATCGATTATTGAGAATTAAACAAGTAAAAAGTGATGTAAAAAATATTATTTTAACTTAATCCATATGAAGGTAAATATTATTAAATTTACATAATTTTGCAATATAAGTTTAAATAATTTCTTAATGGGGATCATTATTTGCTAAAGTTTAAAAAATGTAAAATTAAAGATTTTAAAAAGTAAAAAACCTGAAGAAAAAATTGATTTTCAACTTGCCAAGGATATTTTATTAAATAAATAAATAACATAACAGTGACAATAATTATGAAAAGAATATTTTACCAATTAAAGCTATTTCTCTCTCATTTAAAATTAATTAAATAAATTTATACAATAGACCACATTTTATTTTTGCATTTTAAAAAAATTAAATCATTCATATTTCATTATTTGAAATAATTTATTTATTTTTATTTTTAGCATATTTTGGTCTTAAAATTTTTTAAACTTTCAAAATACTGCTAACATGTATATTATTTATAAAAAATTTATCGTTTGCAAAAATTTAAATTAATTCTTCTTATCACTTAAGAGATACGATTATATAAAAATAAAAATGAATATTCAATTAAAATATTATTTCAACTAATATTAAAATGATGGCCTTAATGAATTTTCAAGTTTTTAAATATTCGGTCCTCAGAAAAATTATATAAAATATTTTTATTAGCTGAATTGTTTAAATAATTAAATTTATGTATAAAAAGCAAACATAGAAAACAAACAACTAACTTCTTGTCAAACAAACAATTAAAAGTACTTAAACAGCTTCAATTTTGTTTAAAAATCAAATCACAAAACCGAAGCTATTCAAATATTTAAATATGACAACCTAATTCTGATAAAATGACAATTTATTTTGTAACAATTTTTTATGAATTTTGTTTTGTGAATAAAATTTGAAGGAATAATTTTTTATTATTTTTTAAAATATTCAATCTTTTAATATAATTTTAAAATCGCTTACATAATTATATAAATAAATATTTAAATAGTATAAAAATGCGAAAAGAGAAAAATCTTTACGGCTTGCCATAGACGATTTAGTTAACATTCGAGCAACAAAACCTACAAAATGTTTGTAAATAATAGTGAAAATTAATTATTGAAAAAATTAAATTATGATCTAAGTTTTATTAATAAAATATGGATAAACAAATATATATATATATATTTTTTTTTAATTTTTAAGTTCTGTATTAAGAAACTTAGTACACGAAACAAAAGATTGAATATTAAATCTTTAATAATTATTCCCAGTTGTCAAAATATTATTTGTTTCGGAAATTTGTAAAAATAAAATGAAAATGATTGGTGATAAAGTGATTAAAAATAAAAATATAAGATTTTAAGAAATCTAAAATTATATTTTGCTAATTTTTAATTATTCAAAACATATTTAATTTAGCGAATTAATAAAATTTTTAATCAAATGCGATATCAAGGTTTTAAAAATTCAATATTTATTAAAACATAATGACAAACAACAAAGAATTTGTAAAAAGAACGAAATAAAAACGTCAAAGTTGGATTTTTTATTTTATTAAATTATGCAAATATTTTAATTAGCAAAAGGAAAGATATTACAATCATAGAAACGAAAAATTCATCTTTTAATGTTTTTTTTTCTTATGCCATATAGTCAAAAAGCTTTCTATTTTATTAGAGTTGTACGGGACCGAAAAATTTTGCCAAAACCTGGACCCGGACCTGAAAAGCCCGGAACGGGACCTCGGTTTTTGGCCGGAATGGGGAACGGGACGAACTGGAAAATTTTTAAAATTAAAAAAATTATTCAATATTTAATTTATTCAAATGAAAGTAGTAAAAAATTAAATTGTTACTTTGCTATTTATTTTATAAAATCTAAAAAGCTAAATTAAATTAATGAAAATTCTCAAACAAATTTTCTTCAGTTATTTCAAACAATTAATCTTTTTAGACTAAACTAATTTAATTAAAAGTTTAAAAAAATTCAAAATTTCTTTAAATTTTTTACTTTTTCTGCCAAGAAAATGCCATGTTATTTAAAAAACCCAATCTTTAGGGGTGTACTTTTATTTCGCTTTTCAGCCAAAAAGCGAAAGCGAAAAGGCGAAAGCGAAAGGCCCAAAAAAGCGAAAAAGCGAAATAGCGAAAGGCGAAAAGCGAAACTTGCAACATCTCTGATTTGCACAATAATCTTTAAAATCAGAATTTAAAAAATAATACTAATTTCATAGGTCTATAAAATGGGAGCAGGAAAACCACGATCTTAAAAGGAAACTGTGCGTGAAATAATGGAAATGATTAGAAACAAAATGAACCATTAATACTAAACAAAGATATTAAAAAGAAAATAGACTTAAACTATTAGTTTAAGCTTCAAAAAATGTAATTAAACACCTCTTTTATCTTCTGAAAATAATTAAATTACGATTTAACCGCCATTTTGAGATTATGAAAGGAATTAAGAAAGTAATTCAAGAGAAATAATTGACCAAAGTTATCTAAACGAGAAATAAATAAATTTTAAATTTCTACGTAAAAAAATTAAAAAAATGATCCACCCTAAAGGCAAAAAATTTTAAGTAAGCAAATAAAATGTTAGGAGCTCTTGCTGGACTGCGGGAATGTCATCAAGAGCCGCAAAATGTAAAATGTGTAAATATGTATAATATAATGAACTTATGAAAAGTAACTTTAAAAAGTTAAATAATTAATCTTCAATTTCATTAAGTAACAATGTGTGATTATCGATTTACAAAATTAAAAAACAAAAAATGAAAATAACTTAAATAATATTAAAAAGTTATCTAAAATTAAATACAATAAGAAAAATATTAAAAAATAAAATGTATTAAAATTTTGAAAAAAAGGTTAAAGCTAAATCAAAGTATTATTACTTTCATATAGAAAAAGAGCAAAGAAGAAAATATGTGAGATTTTCCTTTTTTTAATGAAATAAATCTCTAATCAACCAAAGCTTAATAAATAATTTATTTTACGGAATTTTTAATTTGTTTCATAAGTTTTGCCTCTAAAGTGAAAAATATTTATTTTTAATACAAATTGTAAAAATGGATCAAAATTTCGCCTGATGCCTTTTCAGAAAATTAACCCCTAAAAATTGAAAAAAAATTTTCAAAAATTGACCGCCAAAATTTCAATTTTTTTTTCTTGATAAAATAGGTTTAAAAACTTTCTTTATAAGAAAAACATTGTAAAAATATTTAATAATCTTTTAAATGACCAAAATTAAATTTTTTTGGTTAAGTTTTACGTGTTTTTCTCTATAAAAATCTTTAATAAAAAAATTTTAAATGCCTTTTTTCAAATTTTTGGTGTCTTTTTTGCGATTTTTGGTGCCTTTTTTTGCGAGCTCTATTTATGATACTATCTTTATATAAATATTTATAGAAATAAACGACCCCCTTGGTCAGCTTAACACATATTCATCGGATTTGGGGAGGAAAAAGAAAGTTTTTAGATATTATTTTTAACATAAATTTTGTTTAAATAAATTCATTAATCTTGTTTTGTCGATTATTGTGATTAAATTCAATAAATATTCACTTAATGCCGAAAGTAGATATTTAATTAAATAGTATAAATAAATAGATAATATTTATTTAATTTACCTTTTTTTGTAAAGATCTTTTTCTTAATTTCAGCTATAAGCCTGAATGTGAGATTTTGTTTTTATTTAAATTTATATTTATACTTATAATATTACCATTTCTTTTTTCAACATTTTTTTTTGAATCATGTCATCTTCATTGGGAAATTTTCTAAAGTGTTGCTTTATTTAAATTTTTTTTAAAATTCTAGTTAATGAATGTAATTTCGTTAATATAAATTTTTTAAATTTTATAATATTATGTGATAAAAATCATTTTTAGTTTAAAATTTTTTAATTGATTGACAATATTTAAAAAATTAATTCTTTTAATAAAATTTATAGTATATATTGTTTAAATATGCATTGAAAACTCTATCAAAATTTTTGATTTTTATATTTTATTTCAAGATTTAATAAGAAATTATTAATTATTTATTTATTATAATTAATTAAATATTGTTTGTTTGATTTATGTTTAATTTTTTTTATGATTAAAAGTTTTATTTATTTTGAGTTTTCAGCAAATAAATTTCTTTCAATTTGAACAAATATTTCATATTATACATTTAAAAGTTTTTTTAATAAACGATTTTTTTAATTTTACTCTTATATTTAATAAAACAATGCTCTTATTTATTCATTTAAACCATGGTTGTACCTCTCTATTCACTTTTGTATCTCGCTACTCACTGTTGTATATTTGGGATGCTGATCTCTAAATAAAAATTTTTTAATTTAAAGTAAATTATTTTTTTTGTGAAAAATTTAATTTAAATTAATTATTATTTTTTTTAATTAAAGAATTTCATATAGGAATTTATTTTACAATTTTCAAAAATGATTAAGGCATTTTTTGTACCTCTTCTCATCACTTTTGTACCTCTTCACCGTGGTTAAAGCGCCCGTCTGAGTTAAACCAAATTTGAAAAACAGGCGTGAAGCGCCCGTTGAGGCCGCGAAGCGGCCTAAAAATTGCTGATAATTTTTTAAAATTTCAAATCTCTTCACAATCCGAACGCTTATCTAGGTAGCGAAGCTCAAGAAGCGCGAAGCGCTTTATCCCAGGCTTAGATCCGACGGTTCACGCACCCGCTAGTTTCTTATTATAATAATTAGATATTTATTTATTTGTTTTTTCTGAATATTATAAAACTTTCAAAAATGTTTATTGATTTTCGTAAATTTAAAAAAAATATATTTGTTTAATTATATTTACAAATCTAATAATTTTTTACGAACAAAATAACGACAGTTTCCTCTTGTTTATCAAAAACATTCTTTATACTAAATTTAGAAAGAAGCAATTACCTACTAATAAATAAATGATATATGGAAATTGATTTTGCCTTTTTATTAAAAGCATTATATTTTCTTAATAATGAACGAGATTAATCATTTTTTATAAGTAAATTTAAAATAACATTTTCTTCGCGTTTCCTTTTTCAAAAATTTTTTTTCACATAATTTTATTTGTTTTCCATTAATGTACTTTAAAAATTTATAAATATCAAATCGAATAAATATTTTAAATTTAATTTATTTTTTTCTAAATTTTTTGAGTTTTCACGTACGAGACTGTGAACTTTTTCAAATCAGTTTGCTGGGAAAATGAAGAATAATTAAAAATTAATTTCATTTATAGATAGCAGAAAAAAATGTATTTAGTTGTCATATTTGTATGCATACATATTTTTTACATTGTTGACAAACATTTAGAATTTATAATAAAAAAAAATTAATCTCTTTAAATAATTACGATGATTATATTATTATACACTTTTATACTGCTCAGCTTTTTGGCTATAGCATTTATTTATATATTTATTGATATTAATTAAAGAACATTTACTTTTTTAAATTTAATTTTTCAAATATATTTTTTCGTTATCTTTAGTAATTTTATAACTAAAGGTGAGTTTACAAAGTAACAGTCGTTTCTTAAATTTCTAAGATAAAATTATTATTTTTCAATAAACGAAAATTTATTTGTTGTTGTCTCTTAATTAAATTTCATAACTTTTAACTAACGCGTATTTGCTGTTTATTTAAGTATTCGAAATTTAATTGCTTTTAGTATTATAATTATGCGAAATTTAGCTTTTCTATAATTTTCACAAATATCTATTTTATCAGAAGAAAATATTTTATTTTTACAATTAAAAAAAAATGTGAATTAAATTTCATCTCTGCCTGTTTTCCTCCTATAGATTTAAATTTTTTACCCAGTTTTTATTTTCATTTAAATTTGCAAATATTCTATTATAGATAAATTATTTATGATATTAATTCTATATTTTTTTAATGATTAATAAATATATATTATTTTATTATTTATTAATACATTGTGCATTTATTCTCAAAACATTTTAAACTTGTTTTTGTTAAGGAATTGTTTAGCTAACTCGTAGTTTTAAATAGTTAACCGTAATTAAATAATAATTATTGTATTAATTATAATATCTTTCATTATTTTCAGTTAACTTATATTACTGACCTATTTGAAATTTTTTATATTTTTAGCATAAATTTTTCCCTTGAAACACAATCCAAATTGAATGACAATTTTACAACAAGGGCTTTGATAATATAAAATTGTTTAAATTTGTGTTGAAATAACAGATTTAATTTTTAAATGTTATATAACTATTGTTATTATTTTTATATTTACATTTCTAAACTTTTCTTTCTTGTATTTTTTATATTTAAATTTATTTTAATCATTGGCTTAATGCCTCACTAGTCTTAGATTCTATTGATAAATTCAGTATTATTGGTATTTTAAACAGTTAGATTATAATTTAGTTCGAAAACTATGTTTTATTTTAAGACAAATATTAAAATAAATTATGAATTTTTGTTCATATTATGTTAATACCTAAATTTTTTGTTTATTATTCATCCATTTATTTTATCATATATAAATAAAAGTCTAGGGATTATAATTTGTATTCCAATCGATTTATATTATCTATCAAAACGGATAGTTTAACTTTTATTCATATTTTAAAGTTCATTAGTTTTCATATTAATTTTTTTTAATTCAGTCATTTACAAAACTTTTTGAAGTAATTTTGACTGTAAATTAAGTAAAAAATCAGTTCACTTAAATAAAATTATAATTAAGTAAATTTAAAAATATTTTTAAAAAGTTATGAAAAAGAATTATCCGAATATAATGAATCCCAAGATCCAACAACAATCAATTTTATTTAAAAAGACGAAACAAAAATTCTTTAATGAATATTTGCAAGGAAAAATTCATGGATATTGGAAGATGCTATAATAATACAATAAAATTTCTAACTCAGTGCCAAAAACTTTTTCCATCGAAAACTCCATTGAATCATCCGCCATACACCGGGAAATCTCCTGCAAAAATGTTTATTATTTCAAATAATAACTAGACATTGATGTAGGATCGACAATACTAGATAATACAGGGCCATCATTTTAATTTCTAATTTAAAAACACATATAGCACAAACTTAATAATTAATAGATTGTAATTATGTATTTTATAAATTTTATATAGCGATTATAACAAAAACTAAAATGAAACAAATGTAATTTGTAAAAAATATTTAGCCTATGAATTAAAAATATAAATAAAATGCCTATCTTATTAATAAAAATCATTCCTCTCTTCGTTCACGCGATATATAAATTTGTAAAAATAAAAAATAGATAAAATAAAAAATATAATAATTATTACATGCGTAAAAAATTAATTGATATTTGCAACATTTTATTTTACAGGAATAAAATCTTTTATTAAGGAAAAATTTTAAGTCAGACTTGAGCGATTTTGATAATCATGAAGATCTCATGAATTAAATAATAATTAAACCAAAGAATGAAAATAAATAAAAACAAAACATTTTTAAATAAATTTTAAAAAAGAAGAAAAATAAAGTCAATTTTAAGTTTTTTATAAATTAATAGATAATTGGGTCTAAAGCAATTAATAACTTATGAGAAAAGTTAATAATATTTTTTATCTGCCCAAAAAAATAAACGGGTTGGAAGTCTCGAGTATGTAACGAGAACGAGCAAAATAAAATATTAAAAACAAAAAAAGTAAACAAATTCAAATATTGTCAAAATGGCGAGCATTATCTAAATTTAGAGATTCTTGGTTTTGAGAAAACGGAGCAATAAAGTCGCCCAAAATGTGATTGGAAGAATGAGATAATTGAAATAATTGAATAACAACAAAATTCAAAAAATTCAAAAATTATAACGATTGAATGAGAAAATAAAATGAAAATGACTAATGAATTGGTTATAACTTTCTTTTCAGTTGTTTTAATGAATAATAGATAAAATCAAAAAGAAAGTAGCTAAATTAGTTTTAAAAAATCAGGTCCTCATAAAAAGATGTAATAATAAACCAAGTTTAATGTTAAGCAAGCAAAATTAATATGAAAGAATTAAAAAATGTTCAATTAAAATAATTTAAAAAATATCTATCAAATAAATAAGCTATTAAATTGAAAAAAAATCGAAAGGTATAAAAAATTCTTTGAAATAAAATATAAAAATGATATAATTTATTAATTTAATCAAATTTAAATGACGAATTAAAAATAATTCATTGATATTCAACCAAAAGCCTAATATTATATTGATTTAATGAATATAGACGAATGAATTTAATAGTATACATTTAATTCTGTGATTTAACTAACTATTGATTACTATAAATTTTAAATATTGTAATTAAAATAATTAATGGAAATTAAGAAGCAAAAAAAAAAATGAAAAAAACTTCAAAAAAATTTGCAAAAACCAAGTCTATTCGATAACGAAAACAAGAGAAAAGAAGAAAAAATATTTATTAAAGTAGAAAAACAGTGTAAAATTTTTCAATATAATATTGTTCAAATTTACTTTTAAAAATATATAATGTTACAAAAGTAATATTGACAGTTAAAAAATTACTATATTTTTGAATAACTTTAATTATTTTAACTAAACATAAAATTTCTAAAAAATTACTTAAAAATGGATATAAGCTAAAAGTTAAAAATATTTTCATTATGAGCATCTAGCTAATAATTAAAATATAATAAAACCATAATTAAATCAATTTTTAAAAATATTAATTGGAGAATGAAAAATTTGAATTAACAGAACTAAACTAGAAATAATAAATTTTCTAGCTAGAAAAAATGTATTTAAATAATGCTTTAATAAGGTTGCGAATATCAAAGTTCAGATCATGAATAATTATAAAATAAATTAAAATTGAATTATTGAAAGCCATACAGGGATTTTTTATACTTTCAATTTTCCACAAGTATTTCTTTTACCTAGTTTAATGATTAAAATTGATTAAAATAAAAAATATATAGAGAAAAATTCAAATAGGAAAAAACTTTTAACTCGGTAAAGTTAATTATTTTTATATTTATGTTGTAACATGATCTTTTTTGTTAAATTTATTGAATTGTAATTTAATTTTGAATAATCTAAACCATTTTGTGTAGTTTGATTTAAATAAAGAATTTTAGAAAAATAAATAATATTTTTAAATCATTTCTTAAATCAAGAATCTAGAAAAATGCATGCATTTAAAGCAAATATACTAAAAAATATACATTATTTATTCAAAATGTAAATAAATTATTAGTCAAAAGGATAAATCAAAATACAACATAAAATTATGTAAGGATGAAAAAATATATCAATTCATTAGCCTCACAAACATAATTATAAGAATCAAACGAAAATATAAAATGAGATAATTATCTTGATAATTTAAGATTTATGAAAATCCTTTCAGAAACAATTACAGTTAATATTAGAGTTTATCTGTAAAGATTTAAACTAAATAATTATATCAAAATAATAAAATATTATAATTTAATATTATTAAATTCACAAAATACAACTATCTTTTGTTAATGAAATTTTATAAATATAAATATAGTTTAATACAATTATAGACAACATAGGGTAAAATTACAAAAAAAAACAAAACAAAAGCATGATAATTTTGATAATAAAAAACACAATATTAATTAAATTTCAAAGAAATACTAAAGTAAAAAATTACGCTAGATGTGTTAAATCTAGGGTTCCTCCCCGACCCCGAGCACCCCGACCCGAAACCTTTTTGGGACCTATTCCCCGACCCGACCTCCGACATGTCGCCCCCCGAGGACCCCGGCCCCCGACTTTTTGCCCCCCGACCTGCCGATCGGTAATTTTTCAAAATATGAACACCAAGGCCAAAAAAATAAGATTTAAGGGTATTAGCAACATTTTTCAAATCAGTAAATTTTACAATTTATTGACCAAAATGCTATCAAATTTTAGGGCCGGCGGTGCCTGCCGATAGGCGCCGCCGGGAAAATTTTTTGAAAATTTGAGTTCATTTTGCCCACAGATTTTCACCAAAAATGACCAATTTTTGCTCGATTTTGAGCCAAATTTTTTTAAAGTTTTTTTTTTCTCAAAAACCAGCGAAATAAAACATTAATCAGGAAAAATTTAAGAAGTTTAGGTGAAGCCTGAAAATAGGAAAATCTTAGAAATAAGGACAAATTTCAGTACATTCGTGAGAAAAAAGAAGATTTACGAGCATTTAAAAATAAAAATTGAGTTTTTCGTTAAAAAATTTCGTTGATCATTACCCGATCGGGGTCCCCGACCCCCGACAATTGAGCTCCCCCCCCCCCGACCCGACCCCCGACATGTCGCCCCCCGAGGTACCCGGCCCCCGACATTTTGCCCCCCGAGGGGTCGGGGAGGAACCTTACTATAAACCCAAAAAAGCAACTATAATGATACAATAATATGCATATTATAAAATTAAATATCAAGATAAAAAAGACATAGAATGAAAAACTGACTTTAAACAAAAGTATTTAAATACGGACCAGGAGGTCAATTCATAATTTGCATAAATGTCAGGCGTTGCGGCAAGATAAATATTAATAATAACAAAAATGGTTTTATTACATAATATAAAACAATAAAATATTATTTTAATTATAAAAAATTTGAATATTCAAAAGATAAAAAAATTGATTTTATATTAATGTATTAAAATGCAAAACATAAAATATAAACTCAAATAAAGTATTTACATTTCATTAATATTAGAGATTAAAATTTATAAATAAAAATTTAAAAATATTTTTGTTTAAAAACAAAATTTATAAGAATTTTTCATATCAAATTACATAAATTTGTTTTCAAAATTATTTTTAAATTTTTTATCAAATTGAGAAACGAGCAAAATGTGCTCAATTACATACGGAATAGCAATGCTCTAAAAATATAATAAATATCAATATGAACTATATTTACTTATCAAAAAAATGAATTACGGAGGCACAATTGCGTAAAAATTGATGGTATGTTGAGCATTTTTGAAAATAATAAATGCGTGATAATGCGAATAAGAATAAGGCTTTTAATTTGAAGAAATTATACAAAACAGAAAATTTCCATTTTAAATATAAATTGAAAATTTACTTTTACTTTTATTTTTTATTGTTCTTGAGAAAAATTCTATAATTTTTTTTTGAAAATTTGAAGAGTTGAAGGTCTATTGGGCTTAATAAATTTTTCAAAAATCCTAATTAAATAAAACAACTTATCGAAAAATATAATTAATAATTCATAAATCAATTTTTCTTCAAATAAAAGTATCAATCGCATAAGATAATCAGAAAATTAAATAAATAAGAAAATTGCGATAATAAAATTTAAAACGAAAAAGTAAAAAAATAAGAAAATTTATTAGACTCTGCGCCAATAAAAAAATTTTTTTGAATGTTTTCACACAAAATACATCAAGTAATAACACCGTTCAAGAGCGCGAGTAAAGTCGCCCTTCATAAAATATTTTGTTCACCATAAAAATAGAAAAGTAAAGAAAATATAGAATTTATATTAATATTCCTATGATAAAAAGATTTTTTGAAAACAAATATTAGCAATTATAAAAATGGCATAATCCTATTTTATTTCAATTAACTGGATACAAACTGCAGAGACTTGTTATAAATTTTGCTGTAAAAAAATAAATTTTAAATAACAATAATTTTAAATAAAAGCAATTACATTAGTTCATCTATTAAAATAATTAATTTTAAAGGATTTACTAATAAACGAATAACAATAATTGAACAAAAATAATATAAAAAGATAAAGCATCTTTTGGCCACTTTTCCTCTCCTCTCATGGCCATTAATAAGTATAATAAATATTTTGACCGTGAAAAAGCCCATGCGACGCTCGAAAGTGCCTAAACGAGTTTTCAAAAGAATTGAATATTATAATGAATATTGGAATTTTAAATCAAAAAGAAAAATTTAAATTGCGATGAGA
Source organism: Heterodera schachtii (assembly GCA_023374025.1). Lineage (NCBI taxonomy): Eukaryota > Metazoa > Nematoda > Chromadorea > Rhabditida > Heteroderidae > Heterodera > Heterodera schachtii. The sequence goes on from SIJG01000172.1 coordinate 59,908, forward strand.
ATATTTCTTTAAACATTCTTTAACATCAAAAAATATTTCCTGTTATATGCTTTCTTACCAAATTTAAGGTTTAATTTAAAAACAACTAATATAAATGATAAATGATAATTAAACTAATTAAAAATAAGATACAAAAATTTGGTGTTAAAGAAAATATTAATTACTTTCCATTAAAATTAAGGTAAAGAGGCTTGAAACGAGTAAGGAACAAATAAATTCATTTACATATTTAATCAAATAATATAAAAAATAAATAAATAAAAATAGACAAGTGTGCTTTCTTGATTATTTAAAAAAAACAAAATCTAATTATATGTAAAGAATAAAAAGATTCGATTGGAATGAACCAAAATTAATTGTATTATGCTTCTCAACCTAACTTTTATGTCCAACTTTTTTAACATCCAAACTCTATTTATTGGTAAAAAAAAATTAGAGAAAAAAGAAAAGAATAAAATTATAGTGTAATATATTATTTATTGTTAATTTGTCATACTTTTAAAAAAATGAGCCAAGTGCGAACGAAAGAAAAAAAGCTTAAATATCGATAACATAAATAACGAATAACAATAATTATGACAAAACTCAGTCAAGGAAATAATTTTAATGAATTTAATGGATATGTTGTAAATTATATATAGTACCAAATTTTAAAATTAATAAAATGGAGTCTTACAAATTTCCCGCATTGAAATTAATTACAAACCAAATGGAGGGGTCCTTTTGGTTCCTAAAAGTAACAATCTGACACCATTTTAATTAATTCCGATCTAAAAAGCTACTGAAATACTAAATTTTGAATGTTTGTAAAACAAAAAATTATATAGGAAAGAACCCAAAAAATTAATTCATTGTGTAAATAATTATTTTTTTACAATTCAATTTTACGTAAAATGATTTTAGAATATGACTAAATGTTCAAATGAAGGTTGAAAAATAATGAAAAACTATGAATAAACCATAAAAATAATTATTAATTATACGTTAAGCAACAGAAATAGATGCTTACAAAGCTAAAATAACAAAATATTTATTTTCAAAAGAGATAAAGCCGATATAAATTTCTAATTTAAAATTATAAAAAATGAAACACTTTGTTGACATGGAGAAAGCAGCGTCAGTTGCGAACAAGAGAAAAATTAAACGATTCGGTTATTTATATAAAATTATATAAAAAGCAAAAATAAAAACCTAATTTATTTAATAAATCTCTCAATTAAATATTGCAAGAAGAATTGCTGAAGCGACAAATTCACTTATTTTTAAAAATTGCGATTATTCTAATAACTAAACGCACAATATTAAATAAAGTCCAACGAATATAATAATTATTACTCAAAACCTTTAATAGCTATTGTTTATATTTTTAAAATGAAACCAAATTTTTCAATTATCTAAATAAATAATTAATGTATAATGAATAAAAAATTAAATACAAACAATTCTCTTATAAAAAAGTCTTTATGAATAGAAAGCTTTATTAACAAATATGATAAAATAATCAAGTTTTAAGAAATTAATAATCAATCAATTTTAAATTAAACAAAAATTATAAGTATTTTATTATTATTTCCACAAATTATTTCCAAAATGAGGTATCATTGTACAAGGTGAATTTTAATTTGAATTAATAGATTAATTATAAAATTGTCAAGAAAGGCAGAAATAAACCTTTTAAATTAATTTCTTGCTTATTTATTTGGAAAAAACTAAATAATACATTCGCAGACGCCTTGGGAACGGTGAAGCAGCAGCAGCAGGTTAACACTTCATTGGACCCGGACTCAGTGTAATATAAATTCGCAATGTTGCAACAACAATTTTTAAACAATTGTTAAAAACTAATATAAAAAAAATAATTATTATTATTTAACTATAAATTATTTACTAAATTATCCTCATGAATTTCAAAGTATCTAAATTTATACGAGAAATAATTTTAAAGAAACCGGAGTAACAATTATTTTTAAATTCAGGTTTTCTTCATTATAAAGATCAAAAAGATAAATTTCTAAAAAACAATATTTTAAATATAATTATGTCATTCTTAAAGATAATGGTCGAAATATTTGAAGAATAATTTATAAATATTAAGTGAATATAAACGAAAGCTTACGAATAAAATAACAAATTATTTATTATTTTGTTAAGGAGCACCATCGGAAAACGACTTGCTGTAAAATATTGTATATTAAACATTAAAACCAATTTAGATAGCTCACAATGAACGAAAACTCGATCCGTTTGACATGAAAGTAAAAGAAAATAAATATTATATTATAAATTTAAAAAAGAAATAAAAACTAAATTAATTAAATATAAATCATAGTCAAAAAATATAATACAACTGCATACGAATAAAATTATCAAATATATTTAATAATGTATTTAATAAATTTATAGTGGTTGCGAACATAAAACTGCCCATAACTTTTGTCTAAGTCAACCAAATTAAACATTCTTAGTATTCTTGGATAGCCCTAACATTTCTCTATTAGAACACCTAAATTTCAAAAAATTTGGTCAAGTTTGAGCAAAGTTATGGTTAAAAGTACCCAAGGAACCGGGCGTTCAAACATTTTTGGCCATAACTTTTTTGAAACCTAACGAAATTTTTTGAAATTTTGCAGGCTAATAGAGGACACATAGGGCTATCGAATCCTAGCAAGAAAATAAAAACAAAAATAATTTCTAACAGAAATTTTTAATTAAAAATAAAATTATTTTGATCATCAAAAATTCTGACCAAAACATTCTTAGAAAGAACGAAATAAAGTGATATTGTTGTCATTCGCTAGCCCTATGTTTCCTCTATTAGCCTGCGAAATTTCAAAAAATTTCGGTAGGTTTCAAAAAAGTTATGGCCAAACATATTCGAAAACCTGGCCACATCTGTACTTTTAGCCATAACTTTGCTCAAACTTGGCCAAATTTTTTAAAATTTAGGTGAATAATAGAGAAATGTTAGGCCTATCGAATGATACTGAGTATGTTTAATTCTGTTGACTTTAACAAAATTATGGGCAATTTTTTGTTGAAAAATTCCATTTAATGGTTTTTGATATAACGCCCTTTTTGATGGTTTTTATATAACGACATAGCACCGATGGTCCTTAGTGATATAACTTATGCGATGAATAACGGCGCGAAGTATAATATTGATTTTAAAATAAAACGAATTTAAATTATGAAAAGGTTAATTATTCAAACAAAATTTTCTTCAAAGTTTATTTTAAAAATTAATTACTAAATATTGGATTTAGGCTTAAAAATATTAATATATATTTTTTAATAGTACTTAATAATATTATGTATTATCTTTTAAGTAAAATAGAACAGAAAAAAAATACATTTTTTTGAAAATTAAATTATTAATGAATTCAATTCAATGATTCATTACATTCAAATACAAGAAATGAAAGACGATTGTACAAATAAATAAATAATTAAAATTTTTTTTTTGAATTTTAGCTATATTTCTAAAAAAGAACCATGTATAAATGAAAAGAAACATTTGTTTCAAAGTATTGCACAACTCAATCAAATCTGCAATTAATCGCATCGTGGACCTGAGTTAAAAGAAATAAAAATTACATCTAAAAAATTAAGTAAATCTGTAAATTATGATAAAAGGAAATTTTTTTTTTAATATTTATATAATAATCATTTTACTCAAAGGGATTTATGCAAAAAATAATAAGCCATTCTTCAAGTTTCGTTAAATCATAAATTCACATAATACTAAAAAATAAATATTCTAAACATTTTTCCATTTTTGTGGAAGTCATACAAAACTTTTCTCAAAAGTCGGGTTCGCACTTTTTATTTTTTTTTTAACTTAATATATTTTTTGGCTCCCTATCATTTCGTTACTGATCATTTCGTCAATGAGAAAAGTTTTTACGAATTTGTTTGTTAGATTGTCTTTTAATGTTATCTTAAAATTATTTTACCCAAAATTTGTCGTAAGGCCAGCCGAAATTTTTTTTTTTTTTTTGGGAAAATTTTGATAAAAATCGCCTGAAAAACTGAGAACATTTATTAAAAAGGCAGTGCCGCGAAGAAACGATGTGCGAAGTAGTGCTAAAACTCTCGAGTCTCGCTCGAGAAAATTCTGAAAAGCGCCGTAAAAAAATCAACTTCGATTTTTCGTGCACAGATTTTCACAAAATGCTTATTTCGAAAAAAATATTGCTCAAATTGATCTTGGATAATCAAAAATATACATAAGTACATTTATAAATTGAGAAGCTAAATTGGTCTCTTTTTTAGAGAAGTTCCCTTTCAAATCTCACAATCAACAAATTTATTATTTATTTTTTTGCTAGCAATTTGTTTTTAAAGAATTTTTGTTGTTTTTAAGGCAATGTGCCAAACATTTTTTAAAAAAAATTTCAGTGACAAAATGATCAGTGACAAACTGAACAGTGACGAAATGATCGACCACCTAATTTTTGTTTTTGTTTTTTTACAAATTTAAAAAACAGACTTTTGCAATATTGCGATTTTTGTGTTAAATATTATTTTTTTAAATTATTATTTAACGAATATTATTAATTGTATACCAATATTTATTGTTTAATACTTTTCAATTAAATTAAAAAATCAGTGCAATGATGTGTTTATTTTTATATTGATAAATTAATATTTTCGCGACTATAAAATAGGAAATCAATATTGTATAATTATGATTAAGTATTCTAGATTCACAATCTTTTTCAATTAACCCATTAAACTGCAAGAATTTATAATGCAATTATGATATAATTTTAAACGAAAAAATAATTAAGTGAAAATCGACAAGTTCAAGAAAATTTTTATTCTTGACAATGTTTCACGTATCAGAATTGGCAAATTTTCATAAGAAAAATGCAAAAAAGCAAAAAATACACCCCTAAAGATCGACTTTTTTGTAAGTTTTTAAAAATACACCCCCCTAAAAAAAAGAATTTTTTCGAAATTTCGGAAATTTTTTTAGTTATTTTGTCCACTTCCGAAAATTTTCGCTGAAAACAGAATGAGGTTGTTACAAAAATTTTGGGTTGTATTTGATTCGCAATTGTGAAGCTAGAATTTAATAAAAATCGGCATTTTTTAAATGTTAAACCCATTTTTGGCTGTTTTTAACAATATTGAATATAAATACATTTTCGGAATTTTTTATGGTTTAAAAGATATATTTTGGCAGTTTATAGTCCATATTTTGGTCCATATTTGGCCATTTTGAGGTTTTTAGTCCATATTTCGGGCTTTTTAAAAAAGGTACTTATTTTTTTCTTAGTAAGAAAATTAATATAAATTGACATTGAGACAATATCTGTTAGCTTTAAAGCAAATATAGATTGCTTGCTAAAATTATGAAATTATTAATAAATCATTTGATGAAAACAACGACGAGTTTATAATAATTGAAAACTAATTTATCCCCTAAATAAAAAATAAAAATAAACCAATTTTATTTAAATTTTATCATTCATTTATGTATTTTGCTTACAGAAGTATAAAAAAAGTAAACATATAGAATAAATTTATAATGCAAAAAAAACAATCGATAACATAATTTTGATTAAATAATTAAATATTTATAAAATTAAAAATAACAACAACAAAAGAAACTTAAAATTCTAATAAAAATTGATTACATAATGGTCCTTAGTGATATAACTTATGCGATGAATAAGGGCGCGAAGTATAATATTGATTTTAAAATAAAACGAATTTAAATTATGAGAAGGTTAATTATTAAAACAAAATTTACATCAAAGTTTATCTTCAAAATTAATTACTAAATATTGGGTTTAGGTTTAAAATTTCTAATATATATATTTTTAATAGTACTTAATAATATTATGTATTTTATCTTTAAATAAATTAAAAAACTTTTTATATAACTGTATTTATAATTAATTAAAAGTTCATAAAAATATTAATAAAATAAACAAAAAAAAATTCGTATATAAATTAATAAAATAATTAACAATGATCAATATTATTTCTTTATTTGAAATCTAAGAAATTTAAAATTCATTAAAAATTCTTTAAGAAATTCTCAAAAATTAAATAAAAGCGACAGAAAAAAAGTAAAATAAACTAACATTTGTGAAATTATAATAATAAAAAAACGTATTGAGGTTTCTGTGGTTAAATAAAAAGCAAATAATTAAAGTAATTTTCGAACTTCATAAGGTATTGAACATTACAACAATTTTAATAAGCAAGTAAAACTTAATTTTCATAAGTCAATAATTTCGGTTAAAGGATAAAATATTTTATTCACTAAAATATTGAAAAATTATTCTTAATCTATTATTAAAATTTATAAAAATATCAAAAAAACTTTATTTCTTCAACAAAACAGGATGGATTGTTGATTAGCCATCTACGCCAACATGAATAAAAGTGAATAAGATTAATAAAACACACAAATGTAATAAAAATGATTTAGCTTTAAAATTCAAAAAATCTTACACAAAAAAATAAATTAATAAATGAAAATGCATTTGGTTTATCAAATATAATATTTTTTCTGATTCACCTGAATCAATTTGATTAAAAATGATTTTTATGGGCAAGAGTACCTAAACGAATTTTCAAATGCAGAAAACATTTGTTGTAATATAACGGAACCATAAAAAAATAAGTTCAAATTATTGAAAAATATTCTTAACAATACCAAAATTATGCCTAAATAACCAGATGATTAACATGAAAAAAATTTACCTATCCAATAGAAATTAATTTTTAGTATAACCAATCATATACATGAGCAAAACATATTTATTCTGATGCTTAATTAAATTTTTTGTTATATTCATAATTAAAGCATAAATTTTCTGCAAGTTTATTCACATTTAGCTGCAATCCTAAGAAAAACATTATTAGATTTAACAATAGAACAAAAAAAAATCTAAAAAATAAGAATATAACACAAGCATGCCAACGAACCATGCCAAATGTCAAGTCCTTTGGACCGACCTTAACAAATATTTAATAAAAAGTACAATAAATCAGCTATTTATTATTTATAAGTTTAATTTAACCAATATTTAAAAAATACCGATTAATTAAAATAATTAAATTTTTAAAATCGAAAAAGGCATAAGCAATAAGAATGAAGAGCCATTTGAGCATCTATTGGTATTTTTAAAAAATAATTATCCAATAAACAATGAAAATATAAAAATACTTTCATTAGTTACTTTAGTAGAAAAAATAAATAAATTGATTATTGGTTTTAAATAATCAAAAACTTCACAATTTAATTAACATGTAATAATAATTTAGAAATCATTTAGACAATAAACAAAATAGAAGTAATGCTTATATTAAAATGATCAAATATATTTATTTAAATCATTATTTTAACAAAATAATGTTACAAAAGCGCAAGATGCATTTCAGTAAGTTTGTGCAGCTTTTTTCACGCTTTTTACAAAAAAATAATAGTTTTATAATTTTTCATTGGCCAATTCGTTTTAGTCCTATATCGCTCAAACTCGAAAAGAAGTCAAAACTGTATTGAATTCCAGTTGACTTTTTCTACATTATTTCATTATAATAAAATTTTTAAAGACAACTAAACCGGATCAATTTATTGAATTTGAACTTTTTTTTTAAAACAAATTTTGCCATAATTTAACAAAATTTGTAATCTTGTAATGAAGATAAAACAAAATAAACGAAATTGACAATTTTGCATGAAAAATTATATGAAATTACATATTTGAACAAAGAAATTAACTGAAAGCAATTTAATTTGTTTTAAAATCTTTATTTAAAATTAAAAAATAATTTACCTTAATACAAAAATAAGTAATATAATAATGAAGATTTTTTAATGAAATTTGTCAATTATCGAATTTCGCGAGCTGTTTACCAAATCAAAGAACTGGATTGAATAAAATTAATAAATATAATTTAATTTATGAATTTACATAAAATTAATTAAATGTAAACATATTTCCCAAATATATTTTAAATAATTCATCAGAAATATCTCAATAAATCGTTAAGTATTTTTTTGAATTTTGAAAAATATAAATTATAAAATTACAAAATTTAAGGCGGCCAAGTCGCATTAAATTTCTGATTTTAAATACATTGTAAAAAAGAAATAACTAATATAAGATCTACCGGATTCGTGGTCAATTACCTGAAAACCAAAGGTACTTGTTTTTATAATATTAAATTTTCACTGACGCATTTTTAATCCGTTTAAGCTTAGTAATAAAATTAATGAAATATTTTTTTTCAATTGTTGCATTCATTAAATAAATTTTTGGCTCAAAATTTCTGGTACTACATTCGTAGTTAAAAAAACTTTTGATTCATCGTTTAAGGATAAATATTTAAAATTGTTTATACGGTAATAGTATACTTTTTAAGAATATTTTCAAAAATAGACCCAATCTAATTTATTTTTTGTGCTTAAATCATCGAAAATTGTTAAATTTAATTTTTCTTTTTAGAAATCTTTTCTTATTTTTGCAATTTTTTTATTATTATAATTATTTTTTTTAATTCCAATGAATCCTATAGCTTCAACAATGCTTATTTGCAGTATTTAATTAGGAGAATTCTTATCACTTCTGTCTTAATTTTTCACCTATTATATATTTTTTTGTATACAAGACAGAATATTTTCTTTTATTTTTCTCTTGGCAATATTTTCTTTGCTTGTTCAATCTGCTCTATTCTTATGCTTTTGGTTAAATTTTATCAATGAATTATTGTTTATCGCAATTAACTTATAAAAGTATTTTAATTAATGAATTTTCTCATATTTATATTTATTTCACTTACTTTTATGAAAAATAAATCTGTTTTTATTTATTACTTGGGTTACTGTTTTATTTTTTTTTCAATTTTACCTTAATAAATGACGACAATGTAATTTTTGTTTTTTCAGGAAAAAAATGCACACCAAGTCACGGAAATGACTGTCCAGTTGATTCCAAAATATTTGGGTTATGTTATTTTTTATAAAAGTTAATTATATTATGATATTATCATATGAATCATTCCTTTATTAATATATTTTTTCGACATTAATCTATCATATCGAATTCTTGCTCAGACACCTTCTCTTCAAGACAGATTTACAGCTACATATGATTATTAATAGTATTTTTCTCTTTGAGTTTTGACTATTTTTAATTATAAATGTTTCATATTTATTTTTGTTCAAGTTTATTTCAAAAGCAATTAACTTTATGATTTAATAGAAATACTTATTCCACTTTTTATTTTCAGAAATGATTTTCTGTCATTAAATTTAATACAATGAATATTTTTACTTACAACAATGAATTTAAAATAAATGCTAATGTGAAATTCATTCTTGTTTATTTTTACAATGCTTTAATGTTCTAATTTATTTATTGATAAGTGTGTATTTTTTTGGAACTTTAATATTAAAAATTATTTATTTAATAAATTGACATTACGGTTTTTTGATTTTTGTAATGAGTTTAAGTTCTATTAGTTAGATTCTTGGACATTATAAATTCAAATTTCTTAATATTTTATTTGTATGTTCTTGCGATATTCACTGGGATGATTTTCCAATCACATATCTTTTTATTAATTATATTGTATAAAAATTTTTTGTTTTGTTTATAGTCGGATTCGTATAATTTACCTTAATATTAATTGCATTTTATTTAATTTAAATGGATTTAAATATCTAACCTTTATTGATATTTAAATACATAAAAAAGTTTATGTTTCAAATTACGATGATTATTAAAGGTTTCCTCTCATTTGTCAATTTTATTACATTCAGATCTATAATCTTTATTTTGTTTCAAGAATTATTCTTTATTTTATTACAGAGATTATGCGTATTTTAGAAAGTAATATTTTTTTATAGTTACTGTATTTACTTCTAAAAAGAAGCAAAAATTTAAATTGACTTTTAAGAAAAAGTCGCGCCAAAAAGAGCAAAAACGACTTCATCATAATTGACTATAAAATATGAAACTAAATATTAAAAAATTATTAAAAATTTGAATGATTGAAATCTATTGAAAAATTAAACAGCATATCTTTTTATGCTCATATTTTATTGCGTTGAAAATTTATTTAATGGGCAGAAATGATGAAGCAAATTGGCGTCATAGAATTGATCATAAAAAAAATTATTGGATTGATTTGTACAAAACGATTGAAATTAAATTATATTTAGTTAACTATTAAATTTTCTGCAATTAGTAATGAAACAAAATAAAAATGACAAATTGTTTGAATTCAAATTTAATGAATAAATATTAAATGACCTTATCATTATATATTGTATAATATTAGTTTATTTTTGGAGACATAATTAAAAAATAAATTATTTATTATCATTAGCAAAATATAATTAAATTGTTACAATTACCATGCCTATCTCACAGTGGGACATGTATACAATTCCAATTCATTTTGGTCAATCATTTTTTGTTTAGTAAGATTTATTAAAATAAATTCATATCAGATTTTACTTGATCGATTTATTGGCTTTTTAAAAATTGTCTATTATATTTTGAAAAATTTATTGCTCGTTCAATAGACGCTTGAAGAAATAATTGGCGGATTAATGCTATTATTATTATCCACACATATCCAAATATTAATAATTTCTTAGCTTTATTAGTTTTCGATTATTTTTTATTGACTTACCGATTTAGGTAAATGTAGAATGGAACAAAAAATCATGTTGATTTTAATCTCTTAAAATATAGAAATTTTTGTCAATTATTATTCAAATTTTTAATTGCAACTCTTATTACTACCATCCATCCAATATCAAATCAAATGTGATCATTTTTCTTATTAGTTGTTCAAATTTTTTATCACAATAAAAGGACTAATTTTTCATATAAGGTTATGAATTTTAATTGGTTTTTTTATAACAAAAAATCTAATAATTTTTTATTTTCTTATTTATCTTTTAGTATTTTATCATCCTATCTTATGTTCTTTAAATTTCTTATTTGATATAATTCAATACTATATTAAATTGTATCTTTTCACATTTCATAAAATATTAATGCTCTTATATTATTCACAAACAATAAATTATGTATCTAAAAATTGACATTCAACAGCATTCATCTGTCCCATTTTTGAAAAAAGTGATTTAACATAGCATTCCTTTAAATAAATTTAATTAGCAATAAGCTTTAATACTTATTTCTATAATTTTTAAAAATGATCATTGAATTATTCCATTTCTGTTTAAATATATTTTTTTTACTGTCATTAAAAAGTTTTTTTTAGAGATTTAGTCCTGATTGAAATTACCTTAGATCAATTGCAATCTTTCTTTCCAAAAGAATGTTTATCCCTTTGGTGAACTTTGGTTTTTTATTTAATTGAATTATCAGATTTATTTCTTTATTGCTACTCGTTCAATTTTTCTATTAGCTAAATTTATTACCATATGTGTTATGTTTATTTTTTTGAATAAAAAAATATAATTATAAATGGCGAATGTAATTTTGTTTCTTTTTTTACTAAATTAATTTTATAATTTTTTTATCATTTATATTAGGACAAGTGTGAATTGTTATGTTAATTCTTTTTTATTTAAACTAATTTTAAGTTTTTTAATTTTTTTTTGCATAAAATCAAAAGCAAAAAGGTTCTAATTTTTTATATGTTTAGTTTTTCATATACATAAATTATTAAATATTTTTGGTATTAAATATTTTGGAAAAATTTTTTATTTTATTTCAAAAATTTTCAAGAATTTTCGTGATATTTGATGATTTTTGATTAAATTTCTTTACTTCTCAAGATTTCTTGGGTTTTCTTTTTAATTTGCTCTAAATAATGTAATAAACTGGTTATAAAATCTTTTTAATTTTTTGCTTAATTTTATTTTTTCAAATAAATATTCAGTCTTATTTTTTATATTATATGTAGTTCCCATCTCGTGGGCTTTGCATAATACCTTAATGCTTATATTTTATCATGTTCATTTAGGGGCTATCCCAGATAAATAGTTTTATTTGACAATATATGAATATTTTTTATGAGTCCTTAAAAATATATATTTAAATTTATATAAATAAAACTTGTCCATATCCTCAATTAACAGATTTTGTCAGATAGTTTATCACTTTACTAAAGACGTCTTCAGTAAAAATTCAAAATTATTAATTTAATAGATATAGTAGATTAAATAATATTTTATTAATAGTTTGACATTTTGCTTTTGTAAAAATTTCTTTAATTTATCTATGTTATTAGAAATGTATAGTTGATATTTTATGTAGGGTTCGGGCCCCGCCCCCGGCACCCCCGCCCCCGCCGGGGGCGGGACAGGTTTTTTTGCCTCACCCCCGTCCCCGCCCCCGCGACTCAGACCCCCGCAACCCCCGCCCCCGTGACCTTCACCCCCGAGGGGGTGAAAAATACACCCCTAAGAATGGCATATTCGTGGAATTAAAAGCAAAAATTTATACAATTTTGAATTTTTTAACCTTCTTTTACAAATTATTATAAATAAAATAAAAAATTTCTGAAAATTTTGGCAAAGTTCTAAATAAAAATTCTTAACCCCTAAAAAAATTTTTTCGAATTTACTCAGATTTTCGTATTTTTTCACACGCAAAAATTTTGTGTTAATGACTTTTTTCTAGCATAAAGTGAATATAATATGCTTATAGGATGTCTGTACATTATCTTAGTGTTGATTGCTGTTAGTTTGATTGGGTTGGTCAAATGTTAGAGGTGATTTATGTTTTTTGGCCTAAATTTCTCCTAAAAACTTAGAAAATTCAACATAACTCTCCCTAAAAGACATATTTTTTTTCGCAAAATAAAAACCGAAATGTGAATAAAGATTTGTTCTTTCTTATTTAGCTTGTTTTATCAGTTTCTTTTTGGTAGTTGCTGAGATTTTTCTCTGTTTTCCAAAGTGTCCTTATATTTAATTAACACCTCAATTTTGAAAAAAAAATTCGTAAAATTTTTTCCGACTTCCTTTCGTCTTGTCACTGTTAGAATCTTAATATTTTCAGAATTTCTACGTACAGTTAAAATTTCAACTCGATTGGTTCATAAGGAAAAAGTTAATAAAGCCAAAATATGTTTAATAGAAAAATAGCGTTAAAAATATTAACCATAAATAATATAACAGAAATTGATACTGTTTTATATTAAAAATTTTTCTAATTGAATAAGAATACTTTTTTTAAATTTCTTGAACTTGACAATTAATTTTAATAAAGCATAAATTTCTTGAATTTCTATTGCTTCTACTCATCAAAACATTAAATAATAGTCATTTAATTTAAAGATAATAATAATAATATATTCTGATGGAAAATACATAATTCAGCAACATTCATGGCAAGTAACAAAAGATTCGCATAAGAAAATCAAAGCGACATGAAAATTAATTTGGGTAACAATAATATATTTATTTAAGTGATAGTTTAATAAATTGATGAACTCATCTGAAATGATTCTCCCCCAAGATGGATATGTAGAACAAAAATTTTATGTTATTTATGGAACGGATCACGATTTCGTTCAAGGATGAAAATGATTAAATTACTTTTCCATATATAAAATTATTTATTTAGGCTTATATAATTTTTGTAAGTATATTTTTTAAAGTTATCATTTTAATTAAATCACTTGCAGTCGATTGTCGCCCCGTCATAAAAATTAATAACAATTAGTTTTTTATCGGTTTAAATTAAGTTTATATTTAGCAATTTATATAAATTTATTATTCTACATGTTGTTGAATTGTATTAATTTAAATTCCAATAGTTGGAAATAAATTATCATGTATATTTAGCTTCTTTATTATTGTCTAGTGTAATTTTTAATAAATAATTTAATTAATTTTAAATTATTTTATTTTTTATAAGCATTACGTGGCCATTTATTTTTATGTAAAATAAATATTTTAAATACGTATTATTGAGTAAATTATGTCAGAATGCTATATAATTATAAACTTTTCTGTTCAAATTAATTGCTTATTGAAGCTTTCTTGTCTAAATTCTATTGATTATTTTTTAAGTTTATATGCTTTAAACAATTTCATGCTTATTTTATGCTATTTTTATTTTGTATATGCTATGAAAAAAATTACAGTTTTATCTTTAAAATTTGATTAACTTATTTTTTTAAAATTATTTTAATAAAATATTTGTTTATTTTATATTTCATTAGTAAAAAATTTGCATCAAAATTTTATCATTTGGAAAACTTTAGATTTTATTAATTTATAAATTTAACATTTACACGCCTCAAACTTTTTTATTCCAGTCTTTTTATTTACAATTTAGCGTGATTAATTTTATTTTTTAAAATTTTTTCTTCCTTTGTTATTTATTTAAATTCAAAATCCTAATAAGGACACGTAAACCTTACCGTTCAAAGAAGAGATAGAGGACAATAAAAGTGGAAAAATTACAATGTTAAATAACACCAATTATAATTCTAGTAAAAATTTAAAATTTTACGCAAAAAAAGTTTAATTTTCTTAATAAAATTTAACTATTCAACTACAAGAGGGGTAATTATTAATCGCGATATACAAAACAAATAAAGATAAAGTAAAAATAATTAACAGGAAAATTTTTAATAATTCCTATATAAATCTTTCGAAAAGACCGATTTGCACTTCTTTTTTTGTTTACTAAACTCTCCAATAAAATAATTCATTAAAAATCATCACAATTAAGCAAAAAAAACAATCAATAGCGGTAATTTTAAATGATTTGCACGCTGAAATTAAAATATTATTTTTAAAATGGAAAAACAGAATTGAATTATTTTTATCGATTACAAAAATGGATTTTTTTTATTAATCTACAAATCACAGAACTGAGCAAAAAAGCAGAAAAGTGAAAATAATTTTTACGGAAATATTTACTATAATGAAAAAATAACAAAACCACATAAAATATTCTAAATTAGTTAAGCAAAATTTGTCGGTAATAAATATGTTTAATATCTAATGGAGTTAATATATTTGGAAGGGATGCGAGTCTGGGAGCCGGAAAATCCGACACTGGAAAATCCGACACCGGAAAATCCGACACTGGAAGATCCGACACAAGCAGAAAATCCGACACCGATGGAAAATCCGACACTAGCGAAAGATCCGGCACTGGAAAATTCGACAACAACTTTAAATTTTAAAAATAATTTTGATTGTTTGAGTTAATATCTGCCTAGGTTTACCATATTCTCGAATTGAATTTACATAGAATTGTTTTTATTTGAATCAATTTTTTCACTAAAAATGGTCTGATCAGCTTCGGTTGCCTGGGGAGGATTAGGTCCAGGTGAATTCTCATGATTTTGCCCTCCAGAAGACATTGACAAACTCAGGGGTGGGTTGGAACCGTATGATTCGAGAACAGAGGACGGTGTGGCATGCAAAATGGAGAATATCTCCCCCCCCCCCCCCCCGCCATATGCTAAAAACTGTTAAGCACTTAATTTATATTCTCGATTCCAAGGATCACAGAGATTATTTTAAATAATTATTTTTGAGATAATCAAAAAAGGGCATACAAAAAATATAAATATATATGCCTACCTTAGATTAGATAGATTATGGCAATAAAAATATTTATTTTGGATAACTTCAGTACTGTAACTTTATTATATGTATTTTAAACATTAACTCAAACAATCAAAATTATTTTTAAAATTTAAAGTTGTTGTCGGATTTTCCAGTGCCGGATTTTCCGCTTGTGTCGGATTTTCCAGCGGTGTCGGATTTTCCGCTTGTGTCGGATTTTCCAGAGTCGGATTTTCCGGTGTCGGATTTTCCAGTGTCGGATTTTCCTAGAGCCGCGAGTCTTTGCTTGCCATTGATATGAAGACTTGAAAGCAAGAGGTTGACTTTTTCTAAATATTTAATAAATGTCATTTATTTATCCATAAGAAAACATATGATTTCTATAGCCTAAAAACGCATTTTAAAAAACTTTCAAAAAATTAATATCTGAAAAATAATTATGCAAATAATAATGTGTTTAATAAAGGTGATTTAAAATTTTCTATTAATTAAAAATAAACATTATAGAAACTGAGTTCGAAAATAATAATTATTTAAAGATTGAGTTCTTTATTGTTAAAACCGAAGAGCTACAATATTATTTTAAATTTAAAATCTAGTGAAAAAAATAAACTATTTAGCACGTTTATAAATGCAATCATTAAAAATGTGATTCAATATAAGATAATAATTTAAGTATCGATAAAAACTATTAATAAATCATTTAAAAAAGTTTTAAAAAAATAATATTTTTTAAATATTTTTTTAAAATACTTATTTAAGAAGCATTAATATTTGCGTTTAAATATTTTATAACATTTATTATTTTAAAAAAAGCATAATTAAAATCGAAGATGTGTAGGTACCCTTTGGTGATTCATTGAAGGTAAACGTCGATTATATGATCCTCATTAATCATTAATGTAAGGAAAATTTAAATAAAAACAATATATTTATGGGGAGAAAAAACAAAAAATAATTTAATATAAAGCAATAAATTAGCACATTCTCAAACATAAAGTTTTAAGTAAATTTACAAAGATATTCGTTGTGTAATTATTCTTAGATATAAATGCTAGAAATAATGAAATAAAAACAATTAAAATTTGTAATAGATTTTTTTAATAATTTATTTTTTCTGAATTTGACAACATGCTTCTTAAACCAAAAAAATCAATAAACTTAGTTGGACTCTGTGCCAATAATAATTTTTGAATCTTTTCAATCCTAATGCAACAAAAAAAAAGAATTATTACTTTATAATTATTTTTATTTATAATGCTAATTCTCAATAAAAAGATAAATCAAAAATGTCAAATATCTTAATCTTAAATAGTTCTCCAGATCACCCATTCAATGGCGAGCTCATTTTGCAAGATAAATGAACACATGACTTAATTCAAGGAAACATTATGATCGGATTCGATTTCTTCTGTGAAAACATAGTTATGTTAGAAATGGCTGATAAACAAAAAAATATTTCATGCCAAAAATCCTAATAAAGACACATAAATCTTACCACTCAAAGAAGAGATAGAGGACAATAAAAGGAAGTAATACACTATTAAATTCACCAATTATAATTTTAGTAAAAATTTAAAAATTTTGCGCAAAAAAAGTTTAAAAATTTAACTCATACTCACATTACTCAAAAAACATTTAAAATTCTTAATTAAAAGCAAATAAAAGTTTAAATTATTTTCCTATCTAATAGGCAAATCTGACTCACTTTAGAAGAATGACGGAATGAAATTCGTAAGAAATAGTTAGTTTTTAAATCATAAAAAAGCCCCAAAATAATGCCAAATCAATATTGTGATAAATAATTGAAAATAAAACTTTAGAATAAGACTTTAACAAAAAATGGCTTTTCAAATTAAAGTTTTTCTATTGGCTTGGAAAAACATAGGACTATCGAATGATGTTAATATTTTTTAATTTTATAAGTTCAAAAAAGTTCTGATTAGAATTTGTGATGATAAAATATAATATTCTAAAAACATCATTTCTATAATTAGATATGTAAGAAAAAACTCGCATTTTACTTACAAAAAAATGATGATGATAAAAAATTCCTGAATTCATTTTTTTTGAAATTTTGTGACAATAACTTTTCTCATACTTAAGTAAAAAATTTATATTCTGATAGAGATCAATTAAAGCTATTGAATGATACCGTGATTTATTAATTTGGTTGAACTTGAGCCAAGCTATGAATTTTATGTGTTTCTTATTTTTTGTTTCGAACCCATTGGCTGTTTTACGAAACGCGCATGGGTGGCCTTTTTTACGAAACGCGTCAGCACGCTTTTTGGTTTTTTTTATGACAATCGGTTTTGAAAATATTTAAAGCATTGCTGATTTCAGCTCATTAATAAAATATTTTTGAGCTCGGAATTTTGGTTTTAATTGTGAATTTATTTTTAAAAACGAACTTACTCAAAAAATCTGTAGTAAATATGAATTCAAATGTCATTGTAAACACCTTACTTACTTAATTACTGCCAAACTTTTAAAGGAGTCTAAAGTTATAAATGGCATAAATATAAATTGTAAAAGCATAAAATACATAATAATTTTAAAAAAATACACCCTAACGCAATGGCATTGACAGTTGGTTCAACTGATCAATTTCAAAAATTGAACATCCAAGCAGGATGGAAAATACACTGTCTATGCAAGTGAATTTAAATATTTTTGCTAATTTAAATAAATAAATTTTAAATTTCTATCTCGGAAATAAAAGAAAAGAAATGTTTCATATATATTGAAAAATAAATTTTAACTAATTAAGAACACTTTAAAATTGCTGCTAAAACTTATAACATAAGGGCAAGAAATACCCAGGCGATAAAAAAAAAATTAAAATATTGGTCTATTCTTAATTTAATTAATATGAGAATACTGTAAAAATTCTAGTTAAAGTTTAAAAAATATAAAAAATAGAATATATATATTAGTAAAGACTTTTAAAAATAAATAATTAAAAAACTATCAACTCATGCTGTTGTTTTCTAAGAAAACTTCTTTAAACCCAATTACTTTATTTAAACGGTTGAAAAATAAATTTCATTAAGCAATTATTTATTTTTATCAAGAAAATAATTTTTCTTACTTTTAAATACAATTAAGTCAAAATCAATACTAATTAATAATAGAGGAATACGCATGCAAAAAATAATAATATTGACATTATTTAAAGTTTTATAATATTGAGAAAAAAAACTAATAAATAAATATTTTATTATTATAATAAGAAACAATATTAATACAAAAAACTGACAAATCTATAATTTAGTATTTTTAACAAGTCGGCATAATTAATAATTTGCAAAATTATTTATTACGACGAAAATTGACGAATTCTCGAAAAATTTAAAAAAAATATAAATTTTTAACAGTTTTTTCACGATTTGAAAAATTAATAATACTCAATTTTAATCCCAAACTACAAATTAATATAATTATGATTTTAAATAAAGAATTTATCAAAATGTAAAAGTTAATTATATTTTATTTACCCAATTAATAAAGACGTAAAAAAAAATCTGTTATCGAAATGAGATTTTACTTAACATTTGGCTTTGTTAAAGTGAAGTATTTTAATAAAAAATGATATTATAAAATTTCAACTAATCCTATTTTCACTATATATATTACATAGTTTATTGTGTAAAAATAGTAATGAACTTTAAATAATTTATTTATTTTTAATGAATCTTTTAGTTATTTTCAAAAATTTGCAAATAAATTTATTTATATACGCAAAATCATTTAAAATATAAATGGCAAAACTAGAGAATAATATCGTTAGGTGTAATTGCAAAGATTTAATCTAATTTATTTTACATGAAAAAATTATAACGGTGAAGATAAAATAAAATTGTAGAAAAAGAGAAAAATATTTATATCACAAGTTTCACTCTATTACATAGCTTAAACAATGATTAATTGCCGTAATAAGGACATTGCAAACACAGACCCACAAAACAAGATAGTTAATGAACTTTATTATACTATTATAGCAAATGTGAATGATATAAAAATTTAATTCAGACCATTGTTAACATTTGAAATAATTAATTTAATTTGCTTTCAATTAATTATAAATTAACATGAAACGAAATAATAAAAAAAATATGTTATAAATCCTATCATCCTAAATAATAAAGTTATTTGCATCTGTCGATTTTTCTAATTTTAATGATTTATATTGGTGATTTAGCCAAAATAGAATTGATTTACTTAAAAACAATTTTTTGCAGATTCACAACTATTAATGCCCTGCCGGTTCGGCAAAAAATTCAAATATAAAATTTAATTTTATGAATAAAAAATTATAAGAATTAAACAATTAAATTCATGCAATCGAATAAATAAAAAAATAATTATTAATATTATGATTGAGGACATTATTAAAAAGAGTACTCAGGATTTATTTGAATTTATGAAAAGAGAAACTGAATAAATTATATAAACGATAAATGACCCAATAAAACTTATTAAAAAAACAAATAAGATCCATGCTTAAATAAATGTCATTTTTTCAAAAAATGTAATATACAAATATAATAATAATATAATATCTATTCTAAAAACAATAACCATGGCTATAAAAATTAAAAGTAAATCTATTCATAATTTAATTAATCTGAGATAAAGGCGATAAAATAATTTTGTTTATTTACAAAATAATAAAAATAAGTCAAAATCAGAAATTAAACAAAAATCCATTTAAAATAATTATTAAATAAAAAGAATAAAACATTTATTTCAAAAATTTTATTAATAGTAAACAAAAAAAATTCTAAAATACCAAAGAATAAATACACTCGATTAAAATAAAATTTTTGATGATTGAAAGCACTCAATAGTTTTATTAGAATTTATGAATAAAAGAAACTGAATAAACTATATCAACGATAAATCTCTAGCCTTTTTCTAAAAAAATATATTCGTAATCAATGATCAAAATAAGAAGCAAAGAATTATAAATATATGGAAGAAAGTTGATAATAAATGTTAATAGGCACATTTTAAAGTCAAACAACTAATGCGATTAATAATATATTAACAAGTAATTAAACATTTAATTATTTTTCTAAAATTTGTTCGCTTTTAAAAAAAGACGCCAATAATGAGTTTAAAATATGTAAAAATAAATTCAACAATAAGAAAGTGCAAAAGGAAAATAATTTTCAAACAAGTAAAAAAAAAAACGTAAAAAGGAAAATTTTGTACCTATAATCATAAATTCAGCTAAATTTGCTTTCAGCTAAGGAGATGATAATGTAAATTTATAGCTTTGGAAGAAAAAATGTAAAACTCATAATCAATTTAAAAATTGTTGCCAATTTTAATTTTGTGATTTTTAAAATTGTCAAAGTGAACAAATTATAGAAAGTGAACTCAAGTTTAAAAGAAAATAAAAAATTGTATTATGTATAAATATATATTATTATTATAAAGTTTTTCCTTACAAGAAAATTAATAGTATAATCAAAACAACAAAAAATAGTTAACAAAAACAAAAATTATAAGATTAACAAATATGCATTTAGAAATAAATTTTTGCTTTAAAAAGAAACATTTGAACATGAATAAAATTGAATAAATTAACAAAATTAATTGATATTGAGAACATTTTATTCTTTGTTTGGTATAATTTAAATCTGAAAAATTATTTGAAATTTAAAAATTAAAGAATAATAAAAATAAATCTTTATGTTCTTTGATAATGCAGTTCGATAAGGTGCGTGACTATCTTCGAAAACTCCAGCGGGTGACCGCTTCAATGTTTACAACACCAATTATTGAATTTATGAAGGATGAAATTTAATAAAATTAAATTGTAAACCAAACTACGTATTGAAAATAATTTTATATCTACATATTTCTTAAATCAGTTTACTTAAATAAAATTATATACTAGCAATAAATTCGATCAGCACTGAAGGAAAATCCAAGTGGATTCATATTTGCAAATTAAAAAAAAATGAAATTTTTGCAGTTTTCTTTTTAAAGAAAATTTGTTTTTATAATTTTCCTTATTTAAAAAAAAATTTAACCAGACAATTTATAAAATGAAAATATTATTTCTTATAATATCCAAAAAATTGTCTAAAAATTATTACTATTCTATATTATAATTGAAAGAAATTTAAGAAAGGTTTATGTTTTATGAAATAACATAAAATGCATAAGGGAAAAAAGTAATTAAAACATTGTACGCATACTATCAAGCTAGAATAAAAAAATTAATGACAAATTATCCAATCTTAAATTGTAAAACAAGTAGTGATAATATAGAAATATATTAAATATGGTTATAGAAATCATTCATATTATTATATGAAAATATTAAAAAAAAAACTATGAAATGAATTTGGCAAAAATGTTTATTAATAGATAAAGAAAATTTGAATTTTTTCTTTTAAACAATTTTTTTATATAAAAAATGTATTACATATGAAAGGAAAGCAAATCATTGATTGAGACTGTTTTCCACCCACACAAAACTTAAATTATAAGAAAAATTTTAGAAAGATTGAAAAAAAACTGAAGAATATATAAAACCTTGTTAAAAATGTGTTAATTAAATCTAATTTGTAGATATCTGATAAAATTTATTGTTTAATAAAAATAAAATTATATTCTTGATTATGAATTTAGGTTAAATTTAGAACAAACCAAAAATTATTAAAATATAAAATTATAATAATATTTACTATTATTCTATTAACATATCACAAGAATTGATAATTCGGAAATGGTTTATAAATACTAACTTTATAATTTAATTCATAATATATAAAATTTATTGGAGACTAAAATTATAAACGGCATAAATATAAATTGTAAAAATATAAAAATATATATATGAATCTAAGTATTTTTTATACATTCAAATGTAATAAATTTTAAATTTCTAGCTCGGAAGTCAAATAAAAAAAGAAATTTTCATTTATTTGGATAAAATAAATTGTAACTAATTAAATGACTTTAAAATTGCTGATAAATTTATAACATAAGGAAAGGAAATTATTTTAGGCCTAATATTAAACATGTCCGGAGAGCGTGAGTTGCTTTAAAAATAAAATTTATCTTATACAATAAAAAGTGAATTTGTCTAATTAAATTAGGTGATTGAATACTAATTATTGTTGTATTTTTCCAAGAAGAATAATTAACAACCATATTTTGATTTAAATAAATCAGAATAGAATCAAAAATTTTTTTTTATTCTAATAAAGTTTTATGAATTTGTTTTTCAAAATAATAAATTAATAATAAAGCAAAAATTTGATAATCAAACAACTTCTGGTCAAATCTCATCTTTAAACAGTTAAAAAGGCTAAATTGTAAATAATAATTCAATAAAAAATAATAGTTTTTAATCAGGTGAACTCAACAAACTTTAATCATATTAAATAATAAAATGGGTTCTTCATCTTTATCGCCAATAAAAAAAGAAGGAAACAAAGAATAATGTCAGAGTGTATATTCATTCGCAAAATAAAGACGAGATCACATAATAGAAATTTAAAAATTAATCATTTACTAGAAAAGTTTTAAATTTCAAATATGTGAATAACTCTTAACACACATCCTAATTAATGAAGAGTTTTAAATACTTAAGGAGCTGGAGAAAAATTAAAATTTTCAACACTGTAAATGATTTTTTTTTAAATTATTATTATAAAAAAAGGTCAATATATTTATTTAAATTCATCAATAAATAATGAATAAACAGAATTAATTAATAATGTATTTAAAAAGTTAATTGTTATTTGAATAACCTTTTTAAAAGTTAAAGAATTTAATTTTTATATAATTTTAGATGAATTTTTATGAAAATAAATTGAAATAATTAAGTCATCCAATGCGATAAATGCGATTTACTATTTTAAAAATAACGAACAACGCGGCAGCCACATCCATTGAGTAACCATTGCTCTTTCCATTCATGATAAATAAGAATAACATACAAAATGAATTTACACTATACCTTTATGAAATTACATTAAGAACAAATATAAAAAAATTCCAAAAATAATTATTGTGTTCAATAATTGCTAACCTACTAAAAAAAACTATGATGAACTAAAGTGTTTTGATTCAAATGATAAATAGTGAATCAATAAAAAGTAACTAAATATAAAAACATTGAAATTAATACCATTAATGTTTCTTCAGGGTCATCGTATTCAGTGGTGTTAATACGTCGTCGATTTTTACAAAATAAAAACGACAATATTTGCGTTAACAACGAGATTATTAAAAATCAGTAGAAAATAAATAAAGAGTAATATAATTTATGAAAACTCCATTATATATTAATATATAAAAAATAAATTTTAACCTATATTCTCATAAAATATATTTACTCAGAAATAATATTATTTTATGAATCAAAAACAATAACTCATCGAGGCAATCTTTATAAGAAAAATTTATGTTTAATTTAATTTTTTTTTAAAGTCAATATCTAAAATATCAACAATATTTTTCTATGAAAATTGTAATATATTTTATTAAAATAGAAAACAAGGTCAAACTATTCAATAAAATTTATTTTTTTTACTATAAAAATTAATATTAGAAAAAATAATAAAGATAATTTATTAGAATAGCCCAAAAATGAACATGATAAAATATAAGCATTGAAACGTATTATTATGCAAAGCCCACCACATGGCTAAAAACGAATATCGTACCTCATTGGACTCAACTATTGTGGAGATTTGTCCCGTATTTGCTCAAAAGCGAAGCAAATTAAAAAAACAAAAGCTCAACGAATAGCGTGCACAAAATTCCAACGAAGCCTCCTTTTAAATAATTTTAATTTTATAAACTCAAAATCTCAATAAATTTAATGGATATGAAGATTTAAGATAAAACTAAATCATTTCTGATTTATTAGATGTCGTCATCTTTGCATTTTTTTCTAAAGAGAACGTCAATTGTTCATTCGGAGAATTTGATCAAATTTATAATTTATGTCATTTTTTGTTTTTTGTTTTACTAAAAATTTCATCACATTTAAAAATGTGAATTCACAAGATAAAAAATAACTATAAAAAACACTTAAAAATTTCGTCGAATATTTGCTTATTCAATATTTAAATACAATAAGAAATGAAGCAAAATTTTATTGTGAAAATAAAAATTTAAAATTAATAAACATAGCATTCTTCATTTTCTTTAAAAGATTTATTTGAATTAAATAATTTCACAAAAACTAACTATAAAAAACAAAAAAAAAATTATAACAATCAATTAAATGATGTATTAATTGGTTTTAATATGGACATTATATCAATACCTAAACTCTTAAATAACACTGGCAAAGATATAATTTATTTAGATGAATAAAACATAAAATTCTTTAGAAATAACTAAGAATCGAAAAACCAAATATTATAATGAAGTTGGCCATTTAACCAATTCAACAGACTAGGAGGTCGTATCAACTATTCAGTCAACGTCAAGCGTTTTGCAAGATAAATATAATAAAAAAAACCAAAATGGTTTTATTAAATAATAATACAACAGATAATTTCAAGATTTAATAATTATACTTGATATTGGAACAATAAGTGTTCTTTTTATGTAAAAAAGAATAAAATTTAAAAATATTATAAAGAGAATTAAAATATAAAATTTTAAAAGATAAAAAGTAATAATTTATGAATTCATGTATAAATAATCTGGATCAAAGAGATTTAATGCAAAAAATAAATGAGGTTACTATGCCGTTGCATTGGTCAACCAACGCGATTTTACAGCATGAGAAAATAAATAAATTATTCGGCCATTTACATAAAAAAAATTGTAAAATTAAAAAACAGAATTTAAACATATCATTTTTTAAACAAAACAATTTAAGGTTTTTTTTCTTATCGAATTTTTTTTAAATTTTATTTTGGTTTTTTTTTATATTTTTAAACTTAATTTTATTAAGTAATTTACTTATGAATAATTTCACGCAACAATGATCTGACGAATTCATGGTTCTTTGGTCATTAAAAAAATATAATAATCAATTAAGTAAGAAAATATTCAAAACCAGCAAAAAACTGTTAATAAAGGAAAATATTAAAAAGAAAGAATAAAAATAAAAAAATTGAAATTAATTGAATATAGTAAATGTTAGAGTGCATGATTTTAAAAAGAATGAATATAAAAAAGAAAATTATATAAAACAGAAATGCTTGTAAAATCACAAATATATTTTTGATGAATTAAATTAATTAAGAAATAAATTTTATCAACATATAAATGCTTACAAAATAGTTCATAAATTTAATGATAATTTAAAAAGTAAATACTTTAAAGAATTTCACTAAGTGAAAGCATAAAATGATCTGTTGATATTTCACGGGAAGGTATACATGATCTGATCAACTTAAAGAACATATTAAAAAACAAAAAAATTAATTGACATATGCAAAAATTTATAATTACAATTAATTTGAAGCGCATATAATTGATAATAATCCAAATTAAATAAAGATAATTTATTAGAATAGCCCAAAAATGAACATGATAAAATATAAGCATTGAAACGTATTATTATGCAAAGCCCACCACATGGCTAAAAACGAATATCGTACCTCATTGGACTCAACTATTGTGGAGATTTGTCCCGTATTTGCTCAAAAGCGAAGCAAATTAAAAAAACAAAAGCTCAACGAATAGCGTGCACAAAATTCCAACGAAGCCTCCTTTTAAATAATTTTAATTTTATAAACTCAAAATCTCAATAAATTTAATGGATATGAAGATTTAAGATAAAACTAAATCATTTCTGATTTATTAGATGTCGTCATCTTTGCATTTTTTTCTAAAGAGAACGTCAATTGTTCATTCGGAGAATTTGATCAAATTTATAATTTATGTCATTTTTTGTTTTTTGTTTTACTAAAAATTTCATCTATTTATTAATAAGATTTTCTATGATCATTATAGAATGCTTCAAATGAAGTATTTACTAAATGAAATATGAAATAAGAATGTTTTAATTAACGTAATATGTTGTTTAAAACTGTGAAAATGAGAAACGATGAATTGAGACTATCTGCTCATGGATTATATCAATAGAATGAACTATTAAACAATTATAACAGTGCTCTTGAATTTAATATAAAACTTTAACAAAACAATCAATTTTGTGATTGGATTGTGTGTGGTAAATTTAATTGTGCTTTTAATTGTTGCGTTGTTTAATTTTATTAATTTGGTTTGTTGTGGCTTTAAGTGTTTTAAAGTCTTTTTTCTCATTCTTCTCCTTCGCCCCGTTTTGGAATTTGGCAAAAGAGCAGAGAAGACCCCGGCATTAAAAACAACTAAACGCGAGAATTATTTAATATTTTATATAATAATTATTTTATTTATAGAAAAAACTAACGAAGAAATTTGCGTTCATTCATATATGCTACAAATATACGGAAAAAACTTGTAAACATCAAATGACCTGTGATTGACAAAAATGAACTTTAAATTAAAAATTTTTGTTTTTGAGTTTCTACAAATTAATGGAAGCTTCGCGGATTTATTCTTTTGCTATGCGTTGGCGAATTGTATGAATTGTGTGTGTGAATAAAATATTTATTATAATATTTTTTAAATATAAAAACATTCACTTACATTTCTTCAAATCGCATTAAAGATTCTTGATATATTCGATAGCAATAAATTTTAATCATCGAAAACTCTGAATAACATTATTAGAACCAATAAAATTAAAAAAACTCTTGATGTCATTCGGTAGCCTTAACTGTTTTTATTAGATTCAAAATTAAAAAAATATCGATAAACTGGTTATTTAATAGGTTTGGTCATAACTTTGTTTAACTTGAAAAATTTTTTAATTAAATAAGTTTTTTGCTAATAATTTTGCTAAAAAGTTAAATAAAAATGACCAATATACTTAAGTTCATCTTTTTATTTAAATATATATTCACAATTCTTAAACAAAACTTTTAAAATAAAATAATATTTTTTTATTGAAAACTATTAATGAAATAAAATAATTTAAAATGAAAAATGTTAAAAAGGATTTTGCTTTTGTAAATTATAACAATAACAAATCAACTTTAGTGCCTAAATTCAAATAAAGAAAATTAATAGTAAATATATAAATAAATTTATGATACAGATTATAAAATAATTAAGACTATAATTATTATGGTATATCTCAATTAAAATAAATAAAATTTATAAATATTGGAAGAAAACTTTCTTATAAATTTAAATGAAGCAAAAAACGGTCAAAAAAATATTAGAATGAAATGAAAATTTACGGAATATTAAATATCGATATCTATTCGGTAGAATAAAAAAAATTCACAATCGAATATAAATAAAAAAGTGCTTTGCAAATTTTAAGAAGAACAAAAAAAAGAAAGTTAATGAAAATAAGAATATTGCTTAATGCAAAATTTTGGCTCTATTACTTTTTACGCGTATAATCAATGACTATTCTTAGTTTCTTAGGCCATAATAGCAAATACCTGAATTTAAAAAAATTGCAATGGGAAAACCCAAAATTCTTTATTTTTTTGCCTATATTCAAAATAACTTTTGTCTGTTGCCTTTATCCCAATATTTTGTAATTTATTCAGCTGGATACTGATGGAAATGTATGGACAGTCAGTCACATTCGCCATTTATAATTATATTTTTTTATTCAAAAAAAATAAACATAAACCATTTGGTAATAAATTTAGCTAATAAAAAATTAAGAACGAGAAGCAATAAAGAAATAAAACTAATAAATAAAAATACGAAAACAAAAATTCTCCAAAGGAATAAAATACTTTTGGAAAGAATGATTGCAAGTGATCTAATGTAATTTAACAAGTATTATATATCTAAAAATATTTAATGTTTTAAAAAGAAAATAAATCATTAAAAATTGAATTATATAATTGAATATTAAAGACTAAATTAAAAAATGGTAAGAAACTGGAGAAAATGAAACCCATTTCACCACTCATAAGGGATCAAAATGTTAATATTATTTAGTGTACAAATTAAAATATTGCAAATTATCGCCAAATACTTTGATAAATTTTTTTTTAAAACACCTCTATAAAGCGGTAAAATAAAAGATACAAATGGCAAATTAAAAAGATTTGCAATTTTTAATTGTTTAATTTCCATTAGCAATTAAATTTTTAATTAAAATGCAAGATGAGTTTTAGGCTAAGAATAAAAGGTTAAACAGCCAATTAATAGAACTTCAAGATCAAAGCGTAAAATTCAACCCAAACTTAAATATTTCAAATCATACATTTGAACATAAAAAGTTGAATTTAAAATTTAATAAAACTTGAACAATAATACGGAATATGCCGAAAAAAGAAAAAATTATAGCAAAAATTGCAGAGGTGAAATTAAAAAATCAATAAATTAATATAACACATCGAAATTTTTCTTAATAATTTTAATATTCCCAAAATGATATATTTATAAATAAAAATATTCAAATATTTTTACCTATTTAATAATTGTAAATAAAAAGAACAATTTAAATAAAATAAAATTTAAATGAAAATACTAAAAATGCAAAAAATATATAAAATAAATTTAAATAGGAAAAAGCTATCTACATTCAACTAATAAAAATTAAGAATTATAATATTTGATATTTTTCGTTTTTGGTTTTTCTTTTCTTTTTTGTTATTGAAAATGGGCATATTAAGCACAAAAATCTCGAAATAGGCAAAAATAGGCATAAAAAATTCATCGGACACCCCAAACAAAGTAGAAAAATGAAAATGTGTTATTCGTGCTTATATGATCGTACCAAGTGTGAAAAACATTAGGCATTTGTAAAAGCCAGTTTTTGTTTTGAAAATACTATGTAATTTAACCTAAATTAAATCATTTAATTAATTAAGAAAATTTATGGTTAGAAGAAGAAAAGTAAGGCTCTAATGCACTTTATGAATCCAAAAGTATTTTATGAGTCCAATCAATTGACAATCCCGGGTTTTTATACAATAAATTTATTTAATTTGAATTAATAAAAATTTATCAGTGGAAATAAAGCAAAAAAGAAAATTTACCTTTAAGAAACTTTAAAAAACATAAGCATGACAAATGATTGGAAATAAAAATCGACAGTGACATTAGCAGCGAAAGTTGAGCCGATGATAATTCGTCAGGGAAATTTTTTTAAATAAAATTTCATGGAGTAATTTACAGTATAATGTAAATTTGTTTTTTTACCTAACTTCAAAAAAGTATTTAAAATTGCAGATTTAAAATAATCAAAGTAAAAATGAAATGTATTACCATGATTAATTTCATTTCCATCTATATTGTATAAAAAATCTAATATAATAATTGTAAAAAAAATTTTTTAACTAAAAGGGCCTCAACAAAAACATCATAAAAAATAAGCATTAAAAACAATTGATGGAAAATAATATCGCTGTACATAAGATTATAAGAATTTCATGACCAAAATAAGATGATTACAAATTTAAGTATTGTAAAATGATAAATTATGAATTTAAGGCTTGCGAAAAAATTAATTTGTAATTACAATTAAAAATATTGAATGACTAAAAAATCTTTTATAACAATCTAAGCATTCTTTTTAATTATTTTTACCAAACTATACACACGTTTATCAGTTATGCCTTTTTAAATTTAACTTATTTTACTATGATTTTTTGTTTTTCTTGTCGCATTCACTTAACAAAAGTAAATTAAAACGACTCTTATAACATGGAGTTAAATTAATCTATAATATCATATAGAAATGGATGAGATTGAAAAAAAAGATTTAATAATCTAAGTGTTCATAAAATAATTTTTTAATATTATTTCATCTTAACTTGACGAAGAATTTAAAAAATCATTATATTCGATCTGTTTTTTTCTAATCATTATAATTAAGAAATTTTTAAAGTTTTTATTCGAAATCCATAATTAACTGCTTATAAATTTAAAAAAATCATAAAAAAGTCAGCTTTTTGTTTTGCATTTGTAATCTCTAAATTTTAAAAAAAATCTTTAAATAAATAATAAAGGACCCAAAAATTCCATTACATAATTTTTAGTTGAAAAGCTTAAATAAAATATGAAAAAAATAAAAAAGGAAAGAATGAGAGTTAATTGCACAATCTGTCGTTGGACTTATTTAGTGAACATTCGATCACAAAATCAAATAAAACCTCTGAAATAAAACTGGCAATTAATTATTTCAAAAATAAATGTATTATAAAAAACAAAACAATAGCAGATTGTGTGTATATTTAATATATTTTACTAATAAAAAATTCCTTATTACATAAATAATGGTAGATATAAAATCACTACCAAATTTACAAAAATAAATTTTATAAAGCTGAGAAAACCTTAAAACAAAAACATTTAAAAAGTAAATAGCGTGAATGAAAAAAAAATAGTTATTGCACTGGACTAGACGATTTAGTTGACAATCGTTCAACTAAAGCAAATAAAAAATGCTTAAATAATATTGAGAATTAATTATTGAAAAAATAAATTATATATATTTAGCTTTAAAATATAAGGTTTTAATTGGTTTACGATTTAAACAAAATTCTAACTAGTTAATTGTAGTTATAGTGATGTTATACTTTGATCCCAAATCTACAAAATAGAATACAATATAATTGCATTAATCTTTTGTTTATTTGAAATAAAATCTTCTCAATAAAACCTTAAGTTTTTAAAGTTAAGAAAATAATTGAATAGCTGAATTAGTGCAAATTTATAGAATAACGTTTTATTAATTAATTAAATTTTGATAATAATTATTAACTTCTTAATTTGAATAAGCCAAAATAACTAAACATAAATCAAAAGAACGTTGAATTATAAGTATTATCTTAACTATCAGAACTTGTTTTGTAATATTGAATTTAAAATAAATTATTAACATCAAAAATTATATGACATATTTTTAAATCGATAAGAGAAAAGTTAAATGTCTATTTAACTAAACATACTAATCTTATCTGTTAAATACTCAACTATGGAAAGACAAATCCATAATTTAATTTTTGCACACTCTCATAAATATAATAATAGCATTAATAATTTAATTTAAAATCAATTTATATCATAAATTACTTGGAATGGTCAATGTAATTATGCAATTATATAATTTATTTTTTATAATTAAATTAATCATAAATATAATAAAACGCGAGGAATAAGGATGATAATTATATTTATAATTTTAAATCAAAGACATTAATGAAAATTATAAGAAATTTTTCGTATAAAATTACATAAACTTATTTTAGAAATATCATTTCAATTTTTTATCAGATTGGTAAATCGTGCAAAATTCATTTGATTTATAAGCAAATAATAAAAAGCACATTAAATTATAAAAGTTAACTTAGAGAACTATGGGTATGAACAAAACTAAATCTCTATTTACATATCAAAAATATTAAGGAGGCATAGTTACGCAAAAAGCTGATGGCATGCCATTTGAGTACAATCATAATGTCAAGAATTAATGCGAAATAAAGTAATAATAATACTTTTTAATTATTAATAATAATCAATTTATTACTTTTGTTTGCTTTGTAAGCATTAATGAATTGAAAAAGTATAAAATGTACTTAATTCCGGACAATAAATAGAAAGATAAATATAATAAATTTCTAAACTATATCAAATAAAAAATCATTAACTTATGTAATTGCCTATCATATATTAATAAAAATATTTTTAATTTTTAGGAATAAATATAAAATATAAATTTTAACCATACTCAGGTGAATATTAATTACCCATAAAAAATAATATAAATGAATGAAAAACAAATAACTCATCGAGCGATCTTTATAATAACTTTTATTTAATTCCGTTTTTTTGTAAAGTCGTTACATAAAATTAGGGTTCGAGCCCCGTGGGGCGGGGGTGGCTTTTCGCGGGGGCGGGGGTCATAGTCCGGCGTGCCGATAGGGGCGACCAAAAAATTAAGATTTTTCTATAAATTTTCGTTTTTAACTTTATTAAAATTATCATGATTTACTCAAGAAAAATTAAAACTCAGACTTTTAAAAATTTTCCGCCACATTTTTCCAAAAAACTTGATGAATGTGCGAGGAAAGAGGTCCGGCGGTGCCGATTGGCGCCGTCCATAGAAGATGAATATTATTAACAGAAAGAGCACAAAATTCTCTACAAAATGGCTTTTGGATTATGTCTCTAAGGCAAGTCTCCACTGAGGCGCGTTTGGTTAAATATGGATGTCTCAAAAATGAAGGAAAAATGGCTTAAAATTGGTCATTTTTTGGTTGTTGGTATTTAACCAAATGCGCCTCAGCGGAAACGCGGCGTAGAGCCCTCATCCAGAAGCCATTTTGTAGAGAATTTTATTCTCTTTCAGATAACCTTAATGGTTTTTCACGAAAAAATTTTTCCAACCCCCTAGAAATTTTTTTATAAAATTTCCTGGGTTTCAAGCCATTTTATGATTTCCAGATCACCATAAAGGAGTTATCTTATCAATTTGTTGCAAATGACTTTTTTGATCAATACAAAAAACTAAGCTTAAATGAATTTTTTCAGATTTTTTAATGCTCAACTCAAAAAGTTACAGCCTTCTGAAAAAAGTGTTCTTATATTTAATTAACACCCCAATTTTGAAAAAAAATTCGTAAAATTTTTTTCCGACTTCCTTTCGTCTTGTCACTGTTAGAATCTTAATATTTTCAGAATTTCTACTTGCATTTAAAATTTCAACTCGATCGGTTCATGGGAAGTGGTCAAAATAACAAAAAATAGGGTGTCCTTATATTAACTTAACACAGTGTAGGTATCAGCGATGTTATGAGGCTTGATGCTCTTGAAACCTTTCTTGCTTGAGAAAAACAAATTGTTGACCATATCTTTTGTCGGTTTTTCTGTTTTAATATTATAACATACATATACTTTTATTTTATTTGTGTTTACCTCTTTGTGTGGACCTTATTGGCCATTTTCTATTTTTTTTTGTCAAAAGGCAATATGTTGCCATCTCTATGTATTTGAATTTTGGAGCAGTTGGATTTTCTTTAAAAAATAATCACAAAATAAAATTTTTTTTTTGCCTGTTTGATCTTTTATATCGAAATTCCATTCTTTCGTTCCCAAAGGATATAACAAAGTACAAATTAGTGGTTCGACATTTGGGTATAAAGGGTAGATATTTCAATAACATGTTTACTCCTGTTTTTCTTTTATTTGTGCTTGTTGCCTTTTTTTGTTCATCATCATTACATTTTTCATCATTTCGTAAGCTTTAGCGAACGGCTATATTTTTCTAAGAATTAATTCGATTTTCTAATATATTTATATTTAAATTATGCGAATGTAATCGATTATTTTGTGCATCATCATTATCCAAAAAATACAATTGTCCATTTGTCGGCAAAAAATTTTGTTCTATAGATTGTGCTAGTGCATTATATTTATGATAGACTGATATTTTAAAACAACTTGGGCCTGGAGTTGTAAAACCAAATCTATTGCAAGCTAAAGAAGCGCAAGCGAATGAATTATTGTATTTTCTTATTTTTTCATAAAATTTTTCGAAGTTAATATTACTTTAAACTATTTAGGCTTGAATATGTGAAAAAAGTACTGAGGTCTTGTGATTAATATTTATATAGAAAATTATGAAAGGAAAAATCCTTTAATTTTCTTATGCGAATCATTTTGTTACTTGCCATGAATGTTGCTGAATTATGTATTTGCCATCAGAATATATAATTATTATTCTTATTATTATTAAGACCACATAAAAAGCACTAAATATACGTACGCAAAAATATAAAATGTTTTAGTTGCTATTATTGTTTTTTGCTAATAAATTACTAAATTTTTTTGTTGTTAATTTTTTTAAAAATATTTTTTATTCTTATTTTTTTATCTCTCAAAATAAAAATAGAATTTATTGTGAAAATAACATTAATCCAATAAATCTCAAGACTGAATAAATGAATTTTCGAATTAAATTTATTTTCAACTACTCTTTCCTAGTTCTACAAATTGATAAAGGCTATAGGCCAAAAAATGAAGAGCTTTATTTATTCAATATATGTATTTATTTTTTCTTTTTTTCATTATTAATTTTATTGTTTTATTCATTTTCAAAGTTTGTAAATTATATTAATTTAAGAATGATATACATATTTTGGAGCCTATTTATTTAATTTTATAATTTTGATGATTATAAAAAATTTTCGGTCATAATTTGTACAATTGCATCGTTGATATATTTAACTTGTAATTGGGCATGAAAAATTGAATTTTTTTGATGAGATAAAAATTAATTTTGAATTTAGAAATTATTAAATTTTATTGATTCCCTTTTCAGATATGTAGTCAATAAGAATACTTCAATTTATTTAATTTTATTTATGTTAAACTTTTTTATTAGATTTTTCAATACTTAATTTATTTTCACAATTTATTAGTAAATTGTTATAGTTGTTTTTCATCTTTTAAAGTTCAGCGGCGATAGTGACCAGAAGAATTGACATTGCACTTTAATAGTCGCGCAGGTGTTCGGCCAGTGATTCGATGGCAACCGCTGAAGCTGTCGTCGTTTGATTGGTTCGCTGCCATTGTAATCCGGTTGTTTTCCCGACCTTTCGCCATTCTTTACACGATTGTGGATTTGTTTTGAGAAAGAGAAATATATGCGCATTTTTGTTTTTCTCTTCCTTTTTATTTTTTATTTTGACCTTTTGTCAGTTAACCTTAGCCAATCTGGCATAATTTTAAAGCTCTATTTATTCTCTAAATTACATGCCAAAATTGAAAAGAGTTTTTGATTTTTTTATTATACGAAAATGGTATTTTGAATTATGCATCGAAACAATAATTTTATTAATTTGATTAGAAGATAAGGTCGTGTTCTCTCAATTTTAAAGAAAATGAAAAATGCTCTTGTTTATTAGGTTTGAATTTTTATTGTTTTTCGATAATGTTTTGCCTCATTCCTATTGTATTTTCTAAGTGTTTATGTTTATACTTATTTTTGTAAAATTATTATTTTTTCATTATGCGCATGTCTTTTTATGTTATGTATTATTATTGAAAGTCACTTTATTCTTTTCTCTGCTTCATCTTTTTTTAAATTTTTATTTATTTTTATAAATATTTCAGTTTTTTTTTTTTGGAATTTTTCTCCTATTTTTAATATTTTTACCCAGATTAATGAAATATTTATGTATTGTTTTTAATACACAATTATTCGTTTTTTCATAAACATTTTAATTTTAAATATTATTTCTCTTTTTGGGTATATATTTTTAAATTATTAATAATAATTATTTTTTATTATTTTGATCAACAATTTTTCTAGTTTGATTATAATACTTAAGCAATTATGAAGTAAAAATAATATAACTTTAATACATTAAGAAGATTATTTTTCGTTTTTTATTTTTTATGATATTTTATAATTGTATTTGGGCTACTCGGGGCTCTTTAATGAATAAAAAACATGAAAATAAATCTAAATTTGTAATACAAGGATAATTCCTCATTCAATATTTAATTATAAAATTTAATGTAATAAAATTATTTTTATAAAATTTATATAAATTTTTTGTTTAAATTTAGATTAATTATCATTGAACTTACACAAAATTTTTTGAAAAAGGGTAAAATCAACAGTCTATTGATTTTATATTTCTTTACGAAAAATAATACTGGAAAAGTAGGTAATAAATGAAATTGTAAAAGATGGAAAAAAGAAAGATAAATTATTAAAGAGGCACGCCAAAGGAATAGACATTTTTACAAAAATAATGATAAGGCAAAATAAATAATGTATGGAAAAACTTTCAAAAAGCCATAATTCAGATAGGGTTCGAGTCCCGCCCCCGCCCCCGGGGACGGGACAGGTTTTTGAGGCTCACCCCCGTCCCCGTCCCCGTGATTCTGACCCCCGCATCCCCCGCCCCCGCGACCTTCACCCCCGCGGGGGCGCGGGGGTGAAAAATACACCCCTGAGAATGACATATTCGTGGATAAAAGGCAAAAAATTTATAAATTTTGAATTTTTTATCCATTTTTCTTTTTGTTATGAGTTCGACACCGTCTGACGTTTTTTTTTGATTTTATTTTTTTTCCAATTAATACAGGGTTTTTCTTTATGTTCTTATTTCTAAGAAATGTTCTAATTTATGGTAATGCATTATTTTCAACTAAAAGAGGAAAATTTCTGAAAAATTTGGCTAATTTCTAGCAAAATTCACATATCTTTAAAGAAAAATTTTCCCGGCGGCGCCTACCGGCACCGCCGGACCTCTCTCATCGCGCATTCACCAAGTTTTTTGGAAAAATGTGCCGCAAAAAATGTTAAAATCTGATTTAGTGATCCCGAATGCACTGAATTTTACGATTTGGGGGCGAGTCATTTGGTCACCTCCTCCCCGCCCCCGCGACTCTGACCCCCGCAATCCCCCGCCCCCGTGAAAAGCCACCCCCGCCCACGGGGCTCGAACCCTAATTCAGATACGAGAGTAAACCCAATAAAATTCAAAATTTTAATAATAAATAAACAAATAATATAAAAAGCATTTCTTATATATGCTTATTGAATATTCAAAAATTTCAAAAAACAGAATTAATAATAAAAGCCTGGGAAGTCGAGTCATTAATTACACGAGGGATACAAACGCTTATATAGAAGAAAAAAAAAATTAAATAATTATATATTCAAGAACAGAAAAAATGTTTAAAAAGTAATTGCCAAAAATTGGAAGGTAAAATATAAAACTTAAGATAATGATGTAATACAAATACTAGAGACCGAGGTTTCCAAAAGTGCCGGATCGGACCGGTGTGATATTTTCAGAAGCAACCTGTTTCCGGGCCCGGCCTCTTAAAAACCGGTGAAACCGGATTTTCAAATTGCTGGGCCCGGAATCGGTTTCCGGTTTGGTAAAATTTAATTCTCACATGTATTTAAACCCCAAAAACGACAAAAATAGTGCCAGGTGCTTGCGGTAATTCATCATACTTAAAATTTTCCAAAAATTTTTTCTTATATCTTTTTATGGAAATTTCTTTTATGATTTTTAAAATTTCTGTTTGAAATTAAAAAAAAATTTCGAGGGAAATAACAGAGGAGATAAATGAAGTGCGTCAGATAGCACCATCGGGGAAAATTTTTATTTGAGGTGAATTTTATCAGATGGCCTTAGATTTGAGCTCTGGGTTCTCATTGAGCCTGTACAGCTCCAACTTGATGCACAAAGATATGAACAACATCCAGACGAACAAAACAAAACAAAAAAAATCACAGTAAAATACCAACAAATAAAATGTTACAAAATTTTGAAAATTAAAAAAAATTCGAGGGTCAAAACTTAGTTGACACCCTAAGTAATATAATCCAATTCTTTGCCATTTCATTTGATTGTGTCAAATATATTTTAAGTTTCACATTTATAATTTTTTCAATTATAATTAAATATTTTTCATACATTGATAATATATATTAAATCTTTTCGTAATTTATCTTTTTTCTCTTCTTTCGGATAAAATTTTAATTTTAATTTTTACTTTTTCGTCAAATTTTCAACATTTTAAATTCTCAAGGGTTGGCTTTGATTCAATAACTATTTTTATTGTAGCTAAAATTAAAATTTGGTTATTTATTTTCAATTGTTTATCGTATTTTCCTACAGAAAATTAATCAATTTTTTTTACTCGTTGAAAAACTTCTTTTACTTGCAATCAAAATTCGCCTTTGTAACTTGAACAGATCGTTTCGTTTGAATTTTGATTAAGACATAATAATTTAAACATTTTGTATTAATTAATTTTCCTTTATTAAAAGTTTAATTATTTTTTTGAAATCTTGATCTCAGAATGCTCCTCTTATTTTATTTTCTATATACTTCCTACTATTTATTTATGTTTTTCTTTGCTTCTAAGTTTGATCAGATAACTTTTGCTTCCATGATAATTTAGTTTTCTGATGAAAATTTATTTTTAAAAAATAAACACAATCTTTTACAATGTCTTTTTAATGAGATAAACTAAACATTTCAATATTTAGTTATTGTTTAATTTTCATTATTAAGTGTAATATAACTTTTATTGTATAATGGATAAATAAGTAATATTTATAATTCTTAAATTTTAATTTTAATTACAAATAATCAAATTAGTTAAAAAACCATTTAAAATGTTTAAAATTTTATTGTATTGGTAATTTAAAAATTTTTCTCTTGGATTCCACGATTGGTAAAGGTGTTTGTTAGCTGCCACTAATTTAAATAAAAAAGTATTTTGTTCGTTTAAATTTTATAAAGATATTTATTTAAACTTATTATTTTTATTTGCTTTTATATTTTTTTTGATTTGAACATTATTGAAATTTTAAATAGGTTTTTATATTTTCTTTAATTAACTTTTCTTTTATTTTTGATTTTATTTTTCTTATTATAATATAAATCCGGGCCCTGTTTATTATTATAATTAAAAAAAAAATTTATAATTGTTTTTGTAAAATATTTAATACTAATTATTTTATTGAATTTAAGAATTTTTGCTTTGATTTAAATTGAAATTTAAATAACACTTTAATTCATGGCAGCTTGAGTCTTATTGCGATGTAAATTTGAACGAATTCCTTTTTGTGCGTTTAGAATAAATATCGCTAATTTTTATATTATCATATATAAAATTGTGTATTGATTATAGTTTCATTTTTATTTTTTCATTTATATGAAATAAAAATTTGTTGTTTTTTGCTTTACAAAAATTTCATATTAATTTTCAATTAACTAAAAAATGACATATATATATATACTTTTTTATTCTATATTTTTCTCGTGTTTATAATTTTGCTTTGTTGAGAAGTGTTCGCATAAAACAAGGGGTTAACCAATTTTATTTTTTCCCTCAATTTAAATTATTTTTTTGTTCTATCAATATTTTTGAATTGTTTCATTTAATTTTTTGTTTTAATAAAAGCAGCCTTTTTGAAAAGTATTTTGGTAAAATTACTTTTTACTTTTAAGAAAATTGTCGTTTCCTAAACTTAATGAGAAACTATCAGTTTTTATATCATTTTTCGTATAATTTTTATATCATTAAAATTGTACTTTATATTCATAATAAAAGAAACTGTGTTTAGTTGAATAATTTAATTATTTAGTTTTTCATTTATTTATCAAAATTATTAAAGAACTAAAATTATTCATTTTTGTTTTTTGGGGACAAACAAGTTTTATTTAATCAAAAATTATTTAACCTTTTTAATTTTATATTGTTTAGCTTAATTATCATTTAAGATAGAATTTTAAACTTTTGTAATATTTAATTATTTGAATGTTAATGTTTTGAGTTTTTTTTTTACTATTTTAATTCGCAAGAAAATTTTGCCATGGAAACCGATTAATTCATAAAGTAAATGAAGGAATGAAAGGTGTGCTTATGTAAGTTTCAATTTTAAAAATTTGCATCACCTTTCGCTAATCAGGTGGTCATTAAAAGAACCAAGGTCTGGCCGCTGTTGGAGTTTGATTTTATTTAAATTCTCAATTGTATATTTGTCGAATATGCGAACGGGGTTGGTCGTGAAGAAGTAAATAAATTTATTTTATAAATTATATATATATATTTAATTTGTTTCGTTAGCTTGTTTAATATTTTTATCAAAATAACTGTAAATATGCTCAGTTACATAGAGGTTAAATTTATTTTCTACATTATAATTAAAACTATTAATGAGTTCAAGTGATTATTTTCCAATTACATGTTTCTTTTTATTAATTATTTGTTATAATTAAAATATTTAATTTTAAAGATTATAAATTAAGTTTTAAATTTAATAGTAAAGCATTAAATTTATAATTTTTTAATTGCATGCAATAATAATCATATCAATATATATTTTTTCATTTTAATTCGAGAAATATAGAATTTTATGCGATCTGTATATTTTAAATAAATAAAATTGGCATTCAATTGTTGATTACATTCATAAATTTTTGCTACTATTTGGATATAATTACCTTAATTCTAAATTTGTAATTCTTTTGTATTATCATATATTTTAAACCTTTTTTAATTTAAATCCTACGAATATTTTAATAATACTTTAATGTTCTTTAAATATATCTATTCAAGTCATCTGTTTATTATGACTTTTGCAATTATTATTTTCCTGAGTAAATTGTAATTTTAAATTAATTTAATCTTTTTATATTAAAAAAAGTATAGATAAAAATTTTATAATAATTTTGTTATTCTAATTTAAATTTTAAGTTTAATAATTTTATTGTTATTCTGAATAGGTTTATTTTAATTTCTTTTATATTTATAACTATGTTTATTTTTTACTCCTTGGATAAAAAATTAGTTTAGTTTGGTATTTTAAATCGTTAGTTTTTTATTTATTTTTTAGTAACCAAAAAATTGTGAGAAATTTTGTTAAATAAATATTACATGGATTGTGATGTTAAAACTATTAAAATTTTTATGCCTTTTTTATTAGAAGATGTACTTGTTAATTTATTGTTTATATTTTCGTTTTATTTACCAATAATTAGAAACTTATTAATTTTTTAACAATTACAATATTTTTATTTTTATTTATTTGTTATGCCGTGTTGATGACATTTTCTAAGGAAGTTACGGACTCGTTTCGAAGAATGAATTTTTCAAAAGCTAATTTTCAATCAGATAAGAGCAAATTGTATTTTAAAAATCAATAAACAAATATGAGGAAAATTTTAAATTTTTATTTTTAAATATATTTCAAATAAAAAGACAAGCACTTACTTAATATAAAGCTTTTCATTTTTACATTTTTTGACAACTGATGTTTTTTCGCTGGTGAGGCAAATGATCGTTTCTTAATCCTTAGTAAAGATTATCGAATTTGTTATATTATCATTTTAAAATAAAAATATATTTTTTATAATTTTCTTATTCTTCTAGCATTTACAGGGATCCTTTTCGTCATTTATTTATATAATTAAAAAATTTTAAAGACTTAAAGAGGATGGAATTGGCTTAACATATGGGAAGAACGGAAAACTAAAGAAGACAAATGGCCATTGGTTTGTCGTCGGTTTTCAAAATGAAATGAATTTTTTTATTATTAAAAAAACAATTGAAACAAACAAATTTGCTTTCTTTTAATATCGTAGGAATGAAAAATTTATAATATAAATATATAAATAAGAAAAAATAATAAATTAAAAATTATATCAAAATGCGTTTTGATGAGAAACATTGCAAAAATTTGACCGTGAATGCAAAATTCTAACTGAATTATTTCTGTATTAGTTTTAATCTAGTGATGATTATAAAGTATATATTTTTTCATTGATTAATATTGAAGCGTTATTCTTGAATTAGTTTTAATATTCATGCACATAGATGCATCCTTGTATTTTAATCATTACTATTTTGTTTCTTGCTATATGCATATTTTTATTAGTTTTCCTTTTTTAAACCGAAAAAGCTACTCAATTCTTTCGTCAAAAGTGAGTATTTATTTTTAATTTAACTAAAGGATTGTACAATTTGGTTGTTTTTATAAAGTTAAAAGTGCTAACAATCTGCAATATATATCATTTTATTATGGGTTTTCTTTTTAATTATTTCGATATTTTTATGTGTTTTATGTTTTGTTATAAATAGTTATAGTTGCTTTAATATGTTTTTATCACATTATGTAATTTGTATTTTTTTAAATTATTTTAATATTAATAAATAATTGAAGAATCTGAAACTGATTTTCTATGGGAACCTTTATTTTATATGAGATTTGAATGTTTTAAAATGAATGTACAACCAAAGAAATTAAAAGAGTTGATTTTGAATAGCAAATGACGAACACGAGATTATTTATTATTATTACAAATTATTCATTTTAACGCAACATTATAACTGTCAATATAATAATTTTACTAATAAAGAAATAAAACAAACAATATTTAAAATCTATAAAAATATCTAGAAATAATTTCTTAAATTAAGAAAAAAATTTATACAATATTAAAATGAGCTCAACTATTTGCTCTGCCATTTATTATGATATGAATAAACGAAAAACAAGAAACAAAAAATGGAAGTAAAAATTAACATAAATTATTATAAAATTTAATTCTAATAGATTAAAAATATATTTTAAATGGAATAAATAAGAAACATGCACCGACACGCGACAATAAAAATTGAAGTGATATCTAATGAAAAGCAAACTAACCAAAAAAAATATTTGGCATTTCGTTAAAAGTAAAGCATTCAATTTTTTTTAAATGCAAACCGTAACCCAACAGTACACAAGAATAATTCAAAAATATTAAATGAAATTAAATAAAATATTTTATATAATTAAAAACTAAAGCATATTTTGAAAAAATTACAGATCCTACATTTACCGGTAAATAATTATAATTGAAGTTAAATAAATTATATTCACGTTGGCCCTTATATTAGAACGCAATATTGATGGTTATTACACAACAATATGTTAATTATTAAGAAGATT
Source organism: Heterodera schachtii (assembly GCA_023374025.1). Lineage (NCBI taxonomy): Eukaryota > Metazoa > Nematoda > Chromadorea > Rhabditida > Heteroderidae > Heterodera > Heterodera schachtii. The sequence continues at coordinate 102,942 of SIJG01000172.1, forward strand.
AAATGAATTTATTCAATTGCAAGAAATTTAATTTATTTGTTGACAAAGAAAAAGTTATTTGATTTCCTAATTTTTCCATTCCTATAGCCCATTTTAACATTAAAACACACTAAAGGAATCCATTTTAGTATAGCCGAATTAAATTACACCAGGAATATAAACTGTAAATTAAAGTATTTTCATTTATATACTTAAAAATCGCTGCTACTAAACAACCTCAGTATGAGGTAAGATGATTGCTAATTAAAATCACTTACTTAAACGAACATTGAATTTAATGTAATGTTATGTTTATGTAAATAAGTTAATCTTGGTAATATAATACAATATTTTAAATCAATTAAATTAAAATATTCATAAAAGGCGCTGCCGGTGTAAAGAAAGGATGGAAGAAGAATTCGGGAGGCAATCAAAATAAATAGTTGTTAGTGTAATAATTAACAGAATTGTTGAAAATTATCAATTTTCACATTTGATCTTTAACTCTTAATTAAGCGGGCAATAAAACGGATTATTATTAGCAACATCCCTAATATTGGAAAAAACACATACGAGCAATTAAAAGTCATTTCTTAGCTCAGGAAATTTATAAAATTTTCGCTCTTTAAAAAAATGCATTACGAAAAAATTGAATAATGACGGCAAATTACTGTTTTAATAAATATACTCAGTTTATATAATAAAAGCATCCGAAAAACACATTAAATATTTATATTAAATGAAGCCAAATTACTACAAATAATTATATTTCTGTTATAAAAAAAAAGTTGAAAGATTGTCAGATAAGTATAAAAAGTTACCATAAAGCAAAAAAAAAAACCTTGGTAAAAGTAATGGAAAATAAATAAACAACAACAGAAATCTACGCCAAATGGCTTTCGGGATAAAAATTAGATACTTTTAATTTAGGAATTAAAAATTTATGGATGTTTGTTATATACACAAATAAATTAATGATTAAATTATATGAATTCTTTTTTGGAAGAGAATACTTTAAAAAATGCATTAAATGCTTAAAGTTAAACCTAAAATTGTTCGATGCAAAATATTAGCAATTACATACATTGTAAAACGAAATAAATTTAAATTTTAAAAAATATCTTCAAAATTATTAATTACAATATTACGAAATAACTTACGAAAACTAATTAAAATCTTGTGTACTTATAAAAAATATGAAAGAACTCGCCCCTTTTGAACGAATTTTTTGCGACTCAATATGCGGTAAAATAACTATGGAAATTCACGTTTTAAAACAATTTTATTATATGATGATGCGTGCGTTTTGCTTATTCTTCTTTAGGAATTGAGTACATACATTAAATTAAAATAAGACATAAGTAACTCGACATCATTGCTAATTTCAAGGTGAAAAAGAAATTTATATGTTTTAAATAATAATAGTTCAACAAGGAATGAACTTTTAATATTATTTAAAAGAATAAAAAACTTATAATTTTGTCAAAGTTTGAAAATAAATTTGAAGCAAATTGTTTTTAAGTCGTTTTACTTTTAAATAAGAAACAATAATTAACTATTTTATTTAACTACCATAATTAAAAGAGAGACATTTATGGCCAACAAAATTGACAAGAATATTCATCATTTTTTAAGAGAAACAAAAATAATATAGTTTTATTTTCTCGCCTGTACTGTTTATGTGTTGTTGAAATGCGAGATAATGGCATTTAGTATAAATAAAATTTTCGCCTTAAGCGATTAATTAATATTAAGAAATGTATTCACTTACTCTATTAGAGTGGCCAGATACAAAGCAATTTTATCGGTATTTGTGTATTTTTTATGTATGTTAACAACAAATCCTTCATTTACATAATTAAAGTTGAATTTACTTTTTTTTTTTTTTTTGCATTTGTAGAATGTCTAAAATTCAATCTTCATTTTTTTGTTTACTGATCATATAAATATTTCATATTTATTTGTTTTTTTAACTTAAACGAATTCAAACTCATAAAAATTTATTTATGTTATTTGATGAAAAATGATTGATGTTTTTGTATTCAATAATTCTTATATAATTTTTAAAAATATTTCTTTTGATTAAAAATTATAGTTAATTTAATTTAATCTTTGGTCTTAATTTATTTATTTTTTGGTCATGCGCCATCTTTTCCTAATAAATTTTCGTCTTTATTAATTTTTCAATACCAATTAAATTAAAAGTGAATATATGTTCGATAATTTCATTTTATAAAAGAAGATAAAAGAGATTGTTTTGTAAACTTAATCAACACTTTATAAATATTGTTCAGTAGCTAGCTCATTGAATTTTGCAATTAACTATATCAATAAATAATTTTATAATTTTCATTGAAAAAAATTATTTGCTTGCAATAATAAACAGTAAATAATCTATAGAGAAAAAACTTAGAGATCGAATGATATCAAGAATGCAGAATTTGTTTGCGTTTAAGCAAAATTATGCAATGTTTTGTCGAAAAAATCTCTAAAAGGACGGATTTTACCAAAAGCCCATGTTGGCGGAATTTACAAAACGACCCAGCACGGTAAATAGTTATAAAATTTTGAATATTAATTGATATTTACGTTAACATATACGAATTCATAGTAAAAGTAATGCATAACTTATAGTAATAACATGGTTGTGTAAATCAATTTTATTAAGTTGAGTTTTGAACATAATTAAATTATAATACTTTGTGCAGAATACTAGCATATGAAGTCATTTTAACATACATTATTTTTAAAAATAATTTTTTAATTTTTCACAAGCATTTCATGGAAAGTATTTTATCGTTAAATTAAGTTAGTTATTATTTTGTTTGATTAAATAATATTGTGTAAAGTATGTTTTCATATCAACTTCTCAACTTTTGTTTTGTATGTATTTTTTGAGTATATATTTCATTGTTAATTTTAAAATAAAAATATAAATTTTCCATGTTTTGAAAAAATGGCATTATAGAAGCACCAAAAAATTCTTAAACTTTTTAAAATTATATTTTTTTTAAGGAGGATGGGCCGTACCGATAGGCGCCAAAAGGGAAAATATTGAAAATTATAGTGCAAAATATTAAATCTTATCCAATAAATAATTATTTTATGGATTTTTGGATTAAAATTCAAATATTTTAGTGATTTGGCTCCGGCAGTTTCGAAAAGCACTACCGGAAAATTTCTGTGATTTGTTGCATTTCAACGATTTTGTAACTAAAACGCATACTAATAATAATTATTTCAAAAATAAATTAAAATGGTATGTTTCTAAAACTAACTAGTGTTATTTCGTTATTAAAATAACAAATGTTAATTGTCGTGATCATTATTCATTAATTTTTGTTATGTCCGAAGATAACAAATTAAATAAGTTTATTTGCCGAAGAAATAAATAATAAAATAAATGCAGAGAATCAATTGGGAGGTTAACACCTCCCCTCTTAAATTCGAAACCCGAAGGTTTAAGCCTAATTTTTCATCCTGGAGAATAAAATTGGCGCGGCTTTTTAACTCGGGTTGATCGGCGGATAACCAATGGTGAATTGGCTGGCTGATTTTGTTGGGGCGGATGAGGCGGTTCGACAACCGGCGGTGGCTCTTCAATTTGAGGTGCCTCCTTTTCGGCTTCGTCTTCCAAAAGATGTCGTCGCCTTAGCTGATTCGCGTGCCGGTGAACGATCCGACGCAGAACAGGCACATAAACACGATATGTGGGCGATTTGTGGAGCCTCTCAACAATTTTCCCTTGTAGCCACTCCGTCTTATTGTTGCGGTAATTGATCAGTAGGACATGATCATTTGGGGAAAAATTGATCACTTTTGATCCATGCTTCCGATCAAAATTTTGAGCCATTTTGTCGGCGTATTTTGACTGCCCCTTTTTGAATGAGTTTTGATCAAAATTGTCGGCCTTTTCTCCATTCGGATGGACGAGCGACAATTTCGTACGCAATTTTCTGCCGAAAAATAATTGATCGGGTGAAAAGCCATTTAAGGCAACGTGGGGGGTGGTTCTGTAGGAGAACAGCATCTTTTCGATCCAATCCTTTTCGCCTTTTGACATTTTCTTCATCGAACGTTTGAAGGTGTCAACGAAGCGTTCGACTTGGCCATTCGATTGTGGGTGAAATGGCGGAGTGAAAGTGTGCTTAATCCCAAATTCTTTACAAAATGTGGCGAATTCGGCAGATCGAAATTGGGTCCCATTGTCGGAAACAATTTCCTCAGGGATTCCGAGTCGATAAATGATTGATCTGAGCACGAACACGGTGGCAAATGCAGAAATTGTGTTCATTCGGTAGACTTCTGGCCACTTTGAAAACGAATCAATCAAAATCAAATATTGGTGACCGTCTGAGCAGGGGCCTGCAAAATCGATGTGGACACGTTGAAAGACTTTGTCCGTTGTTGGCCATGGCGAAAGAGGTGCTGTGCTCGGGTTTTTCTGACTCAATTGACACTCTTCGCAAGTGCTCACAACTTTTTCGATTTCCGAGTCCATTCCCGGCCAATATACGTGGCGACGAGCAAGTGCTTTCATGCGCACAATGCCTGGGTGCGCGATGCGCAATGCCTTTAGGATGCGACTACGGAGCGATGTTGGGATGATCACTCGGTCTTCATACAGCAGGCAATTGCCGACTTCGAAAATTTTGTCCCTTTTTGGAAAATATGGACTGATTTCGGAATCGGTGACTTTGGTTGGCCATCCATTTTTTAAAAATTGATGAATCGTTTGGAGTGATTGCTCATTGGCCATTGCTGCTGAAATTTCGGCGGTTGTCACTGGGAGTTGATCCATTCTGCTTTCGAAAACAGAATTGATGTAGCAATCTGTGTCCGCACAAATGTTTGCTATCAGGATGTCCTCCTCTGGACGCGAATAATTAGCGATCAGCCGGGACAAAACGTCGGCTTGGCCAAATGACGTTGTGTTGACGTAGCGAATTTCAAAATCATAATTCGCTAAAATCATGGACCAGCGCTGAAGGCGGCTCGCGGCATAAATCGGGATGCCCTTTTTGGAGCCAAAAATAGCAAACAAAGGCTTGTGGTCCGTTTGCAAAATAAATTTTCGGCCGTACACCATGCGGTGAAATTTTTGAACGGCGAACACAATGGCCAATGCTTCTTTTTCAATTTGGCTGTAATTTTGCTGCGCTGCTGTCAGGGTGCACGCTGCGTGTTCCACCACTTTTTCCTTTTTGTCGGGGAATGTGTGGCTTAATGTGGCGCCGATTCCATCTTTGGACGCGTCTGCTGATACGACGATTGGGCGTGCCGGGTCGTAATGGGTCAGCAATAAATCGGACGTCATTATTTGTTTTGCTTTTTCAAAAGCATTTTGCTGTTCGGACGTCCAATTCCAAGCGACGTCCTTTTGGAGGAGCAGGTCGAGCGGTGCACGAAGCTCACGCATACATTTCACAAATCTGCCGTAATAATTCAAAGCTCCCAAGAATGATCGGAGCGTGCTTTTGTCGATCGGTGCGGGCATTTTCCGAATAGCGTCCGAACGCGATGGGTCAGGACGAATGCCATTTGCTGACACAATATGCCCAAGGAACAAAAGTTCGGGCTGCAAAAATTTGCATTTGTCCAGTTGGATGCGGAGTCCATACTCTTTTATGCGCCCAAAAAGAGTGTAAAGTGCAGCGATGTGTTGATCAAGCGTTTTTGTGGCGATTAATCCATCGTCAAGATACGCGAATACACCTGGGATACCGGCACAAATTTGGTCCATCAGATGCTGAAAAATTGCCGGTGCCGATTTAACTCCAAATGGCAGGCGTTGGCATTGAAAAAGTCCGCGATGTGTGTTGATGGCGCACAATTGCTTGGATTCGTCATCCATTTCCATTTGCAAATATGCATCGCGCAAATCCAAGTTTGAGAAAAATTTCGCGCCATTAAGTGAGGCGTAGATGTCGTCCGGCCTTGGCAGTGGATGGCGGTTTAATTCCAGTGCGTTGTTGAGGCCAGTTGAGAAGTCGATGCAGACTCTCGTCTTGCCGTTCTTCTTTTTGACGGCCAAGATCGGTGCGGCCCAATGACTGAAGTCGATTGGCTTAATAGCGCCAATTTGAAGGAGACGGTCCAATTCGGCATTCACAACTTCCATGGCGCCGTGTGGAATTGGACGAGCTCGGCAAAATACAGGCTTTGCATCCGACTGCAAAATGAGATGCGCCTTTGCCTTTGAGCAGTGTCCCAATCCATCTTCAAAAACTTCCGGAAAATCCTTTTGGAGTGACGTTGTGAGCGTTGCCACATCACTGATCGATTTGTTTGGCGGTTTCACTGCCGAAAAATTGTCGATCATTTTTGTCGCCTGAACCGATTTGCTGGACGGAAATAAAATTTGGCGGGGGATGATCTCCAAAGCTTCGATCCATGGCAGCCCCAATAAATTGTGTCCAACTTCGCCGCTGACATTGGCGATGAGAGTTTGCGGTGGTTTGTCGGAAAATTGGACGGTGCAGATGAATTTGCCAAGCAATGCGAATGGCTGATCATTGCAGTTTTTGGCATCGATGTCGGATGGAGACAGATCCGGGCTTCCTAACTCCTGCCACGTTTGCAATGAAATAATTGTGGCTTGAGCGCCGGTGTCGCCATTCATCGACGTTTCCATTCCATTAATTAAAATGATCAATTTCCACCATCGGCCTTGAGTTGTGCCAATTTGCAGGCAATTTGTGTCGACTTTGACGGTGTGGAATGATCGGTGATTCGGCGCCGCCTTTGCTTTCTTTTGCCGACAAACTGTTGAAATGTGCCCCTTTTTGTTGAACTTGAGGCAAGTGGCGTCCTTGAATGAGCAATCGGAGCGCCAGTGGTCACTTTTGCCACATGATCCACACGGAAGTGTTGGGCGACCACGCGTTGGCTTCCCACTTGAATTGGCATTTTGATGTTGCCGTTGATTGGAGTTGCTTTGCCTTTGCGTTGGGTCGGTCCATTGCCGCGGCCTTGTGTTAATGGCGTTGGTGGCAATTGGCGGGTTGACCAGCGAAAGGGCGCTCTCCATGACAAGCTGAATTGCCCTTAACTCCTCCTCAATTTTCTTGAGCGAGATGTTGGTGCCATTTTTCTGAGCGTCCTCCAACATTTTCAGTGCCTTTTGTCGCAAATCGTGATGTTCATCGTTGAGCGCGATGATCAAAATAATGCACTTGAGTTGTTCCTTTGTCAGACTCAGATCGGCATTTTCACATGATGCGTTGATCTGCGCAATAAGCGACGACACGTCCTGTCCTTGTTGCTGCCGAATTTTGAAGCATTCGTAGCGGCGGACAAACAGCGAACGTGTCTCGGCAAAAAGCAGTTTGAGGTGTGAAATGGTGTCATTCCAATTCACTTGGTCCGGCTGGGTTGGACTGATGGTATCGCGGTATTTGTTGTACTCTTCCTCTCCGAGTTTGCCGAGGAGAAGTCGCACTTTTGAGGCCTCCGGCAGTGTGCTTCCGTCGTCCTCGATCAACTTTCCATACCGTTTGAACCAGCATTCAAAAGTTGTGCCGACCTCCGGATTGTAATGGAACGCTGAAAGGCGAGCATCGATGGAGCTTGCCAAATTGGCATTGCTCAAATTTGCTGGTGTGGCGTTTTGCGGCACGGCATTTGTGACCATTTGTTGGAGTGCATTGAGCAATTGCTGTAGCTGTTGCGCGTCCATGGCCAATTGAAGAGAACTGCACACGGCAGACTTTAATCTCACACGGAGAGAAAAGTTTTTGAAGTTCTGTGAAAATTAGAAATCAACACGAGATTTCTAATTTTCCACCACGAGCAATATCAGCACGAGATAAAGCTCGGATTTGTTGCTTTGCCGGTGATGTGCAGTTAATTGCTGACTGCGCCAAAATTTGTTATGTCCGAAGATAACAAATTAAATAAGTTTATTTGCCGAAGAAATAAATAATAAAATAAATGCAGAGAATCAATTGGGAGGTCAAAATGGTGGGCATAATAATCAACTGAAATGAGGGGAAAGGAGGGGGAGAAGATGGTGAAGTGGCGTGGGGTCACACACCTAATCAATAATTACTTCCTTCTCTAACAATTTTTAATTCTGAACTTAAACTAAATCGAATATATCAATATTTATTTATTTAACATATTTTTTAAACTAAACTTTTATTTTATTTATTTCATCTAAGTTATGTATTATCATTTTTGGATAGATTTTGGTATTTTTATTATGTTTTCCTATTGTTTAATTAATTGAGTTATTTGAAACATCAACTAAGAAAATATAACGGATTAGCTGCTGATTTTTTGCATTTATTTTTAATCATAATTAGATTTTGTAATAACTAATAATTAAATATTTTATTTATATTTTCCTCCAATGTAAAATGTTGTCAATAAATATTTTAAAATTAAGATAATTGATTCTTAATTTTAATAATAATTTTCTATTTGAGTTTTTTTTAATTAATTTCATGCACAAGAGACATCATATGTGTGAGATTTTTTGCATTTGCGGGCGCTCAAAATATAAAATAATTAATGTATATAGAGCATTTTTCTAATAAAAGTAAAATGAAATATCATTTTTTATTCGTAATTTAGTAATGTTGAAATTACATAAGATTTAGCATTTAAATTTTTTTTTTCTAAGTTACTTGTTATTTCTGCTTTCATTCAGAATCGTAAAAAGTGAAACTCAAAGATTTATTAGTTTTGTATTTGCATTTATGTACTAGCTATTAGGCATAGTAAAATTTGCATTATGTGATTTCTTTTTAATTGGTATTTTTTTTGAACATCTATTTTATTGTTTAATGCAATATATTATGGTTTATGTTATGTTATATTCATTAGATATTGTATTGAAAGTTTTGGAAAATATCCATCATAGGTCCCAGACTCAAAATTGCATAAAAACACTTTTATAGGTTTTCTTAGGTGCTGAAAACGCCTAAACCGTCAAAAAAACTGCGCGGCAAAGCGTTTAAACCGGTTTTTGAACCGGTTTAAATCACGAAAAATTGACCCAAAAATCAGTCAAAAAACCCCTTTTTAAATAAAAATTTTAAATAAAAAATTGTGTCAATCGACAGCTCTCGATGAGTCACATCGATTTAGCGATGCAGGAGGAGATGACGGCCAACGATTGCGGGGGAAAGGGCGAGAAAGGGGAAATGTAAAGAGAAATATGGCAATCATTCTCATTCATAAAACATTGCCTCAAATGGTTAATTTAATCCGTCTTTATGAACTATGTAAAAACCCCGAAGAATTGCTTCAAAACCTAATTGATTACGAATTAATCCCAAAAAATAAACAATGCCCAATTTGTACATCGCCAATGGAAATAAAGCAATGCAAAACAAAAGCAGAAGGATTTGTTTGGCGTTGTCGAGCAAAATACCAGCCTCGGCCAAAAGTTTCTTTTGTGCAATGTGACACACAAAGAAGCATTCGTGATGGCACCTTTTTTGGAAGAGTCGAGGGATTTGGCGGCGGAAGCAACTTATCCATGTTTCAAGTATGTTGCATTTTTTGCCAAAATACTGCACACTCGACTATGACGGCCAGTAGGTGGGACGCCGTTCTCTCAGGCGCCCAACTACTTGCTCCGTCATCGCATGCTGGCTATTTACGGGCCGCTCCGCGGCCTTAAAACTGGAAACTTTAAGATGTTGGGCTTCAGCCACCTATGGGCCAGAGGGCCATAAATTGATTGACATATCGCATGAGCTCGACTTAAGTTATCAAACTTGCATTGATTGGGCGTCGTATTGTCGGGAAGTATGTCTGCGTTCTTTTATCGATCATCCCAAGGAAATGGGTGGCCCAAACCGGCATGTCGAGATTGATGAATCCAAATTTGGCAAAAGAAAATTTTGGAAAGGCCATCGGGTGGATGGCGTTTGGGTCTTTGGTGGTTTGGAAAGAGAAACTGGCCGTGTTTTCATGGAAGTGGTTGAAAAAAGGTTTGCTTGAAAAACAAATTAAAAATTTAATTAAAACTGAAAACAGAGATGCTGCAACTCTGGTTCCACTTATAAAAAAATGGATTTTGCCGGGAACTACGGTGATTAGCGACTGCTGGCGCGCTTATCAAGGATTGTCATATGAAGGGTTCCAGCATCTTCAAATAAATCATTCCTTGCACTTTGTTGATCCTGAAAATCGTGAAATTAACACGAATAGGATTGAAAGCACATGGCGTCACGCCAAAGAAGCATTCTCTACTCATGGAAGAGTGAAGGCACATGTACCGGGAAACCTTGCCCGGTACATGTTTGTCAAAGCAGTGAGAAGTCAAAATGCTGATCCAACGGACGAATTTTTGAAAGTGGCAGCAATGGTGTATAATGAGGAAAACAATAATGAGGACAATGCAGTTGAAGAAGAATTTGATGATGAAGGAATTGATTTTTTTGAAGAAAATTAATTTTTGAATAGAAACTTTTGTTAAAAATTAGTTAAAATGGTCATTATTGCGCTAAAAAACCGCCGCACACTCGACTACGGCGGCCAGTAGGTGGGGCGAGACTACGGGCTACGGAAGAAGTCCGCGCGTGATCCGCAGGCGGTTGACTGATTGGCGGGGGCCCTTCGGGCCCCCGCAGTCAACCGCCTGTGGCGCTCGTCAGACTGCTTCCTCCGCCCTCCGTCTCGCCCCACTACTTGCTCCGTCTTCGCATGCTCCCTTTTGCGAAATTTTGCTTTTAAATTGTTATTTCCCGTTTATTATTTTTTGGTACTGAAGTGTCCATTTTCACTGGGACTCAGTTGTCCCAGTGCCTAGATGGCATTGGTTCGACTTTGTTTCCTGATTTTTAGACTTAGCTCGTCAAGAGCTTTCGAATGATATCAAATTTGTGTGATTTAGACCGTTTTAAAAGGTCAGGTGCCTCCCTTTTCACTCAAATTTTCGAGTTTTAAACCGGTTCAAAAACCGGTTTAAACGCTTTGCCGCGCAGTTTTTTTGACGGTTTAGGCGTTTTCAGCACCTAAGAAAACCTATAAAAGTGTCTTTATGCAATTTTGAGTCTGGGACCTATGATGGATATTTACCAAAGTTTTAATATATTTTTTTAATCCTTTTTTTCCTGATTCTATGCATATGTATTATATTTATATTATTAATTTCTTTTATGTTTTCGGTCGTGCCATCATACGATTCGATACATGTCCTTGTACTGTTGTTCTTGCGATTCATGTCTGTGTTCCCCCGGGCAATCGTCGATACTGCTGCCGCTGCCTGTTGTTTATTCATTTAATTACAGAAATATTATTAATTATTTCTTCTTTAATCAATTGAATTATTCATGAAATTCAGATTAATGTTAACTTTTTTTAAATTGGTGTAAATAATGTAATGCCATATGTTTTATTATTTCTTTGTCTCTACTATTTTTTCAACGACCTTTAATATAGAAATTATTTTGATGAATTAAGAAATGTCCAAAATCATTTTAATTTTTGCAATAGTTTAAATTAATTTGTTGAAAATTTGCTTCATATAAGAAATCCATATTAAATTTTATGCGTTTTACGATGATTTTTCATATTTATTGCAAGTATATAATTAAAACAATTATTAATTCTAAATTCCAATAAAAACTAATTAGTAATAATTAGTTGTCAATAAACTATTTTTTTCACGGTTTTTTCTTAGTGAATTCAGGAATACATTTAATTGTTATTTATTCGCTTTATAAATCATAGTTGTGCGAATAATTTTTGAAATAATAGTTTTTTCCAGGTCAACTCGTACAGTTATTCAAATCTGCGAAAATCCAAAATTATGCACCTGATTAGGTGATATAACCTATGAAATGAATCCAACTTTTATGTTTTTATCACTAAGGGTATTGTTAAATTTCCTCAATTTTTATTAATTAAGATTTATTTCATTTTCTTTTTAATAGATAAAATTTGAGTCAATTTAATAGTGACATTTAGTTTTTATCATTCGTTGCAATTAGATACCAATTAAAATTTTTATGTACCTAATTTAATATATTCGTTATAATTTTAATTGAATTAGCTATTTTCAATATATTAATAAAATGAAAAAAATAAGTCTACAGGTGTAAAGTCAAATATAGTAATTCAATTTATTTACTTAATATTTTAATCAGAATTAAAATATTCTTAATATTCATTTTGAAACATTTTGAACATTTGGTTAATAGTGAATGAGTTATTTACTATAAAATTAGATAAAATATATTATTGGATATACTATATAATGATATTTTCATTTATAAAGTTTTTCAAAGGCTTATCAATATTTTCTATATTTATGTATTAATTTATTATTTTTTTATCGTGTGTAATTTTAATTGTTAAGTGGATATTACGTGTTATTTTGTCGTACGAATGAACAAGTAGCCTCTCAGAATAGTATTAATTACTTCTTCAGTAATGGATTCAGAAAAAAAAGTTTAATGATACTTCGCGGTATATTTGAATGTTTAATTTTTATTTACATTTTGATGGATTCTATTTGAATGGGCTGATTGTGACTTTATTATGCTGCTTTAGAGAAAATATTCAAAAAATTCCCTTTGAGGAAGGTTCAGTATGATGATTGGCTCTTCAAGTTCTCTTTATCAACCGAATTTCAATTGATTATTCATCACAAGTTAAATGCTAATTTATTATCAAATTTAATGAACATAAGATAACAAAAATTTCACAATTAATTGTTTCTTGCGCTCACTCGCCCTTTCCTTCAAAAATATTTATAAGCATTTTAAAAATAATTATTTCTGCGATTCCTTTCCCTAGAAAAAAATTTTATTAACTATTTTTTGATGTTTTTATTTTAACTTTTTTTCACTTTTTTATTTTTTGCAGTTTTTGTTTTTGGCATTTTTCGCGTCTGCAACATTTATTTCTCGCCTGGAGGTCTTTTATTAGCTACTTTGTATATTTTTAGTATTTTCTGTTATTTTTTTTGCTTTTATTTTTAAATTATATTTAACAAATGTGAAACTTTTTTAATAACAATTGTTGTAAATTTATTAATTATTTTTACCTTTTTATTTGCCCTTATATATGAATAAGAGTTTCGTTGACATAATATAAAAAGAAAATAATACATAACTTTAGTTTTTTTTAATGTTTTAATAATATTTGTATTATTGAAAATATAAATGTTAAATAAAAAATATTTTATAAAATCAAAATTACTAAAGTTAAAAATTAAATTAATGGATTACTAAAAAAAGAGTAGAAATAATTTAACTATATACTCATGACAGTAAATGAATAATTTAAGAATATTAAATCGAAGCAAACAAAACTAAAAAACAATTTCATAACGAGTGATCATAACAATAATAATAAAATATAATGAATATAAATATTTTGATTGATTCTACAAAAACATTTATCTTTATGTATAAATAATCAACAAGTATCATATTAATTAATGCTGAAAATGTGCTAACTTAAACAAAAAAAACAATAATATTTATATATATTTAATATATATTAAAATAAAACAAAAAGATAATTTACTAATAATATAAATTTATAATAATAAAAATTTGCTTGTCTTTTTTATTAGTTACACAAAGTGAACGACTGTTGTGAGGAGTCACAGGAAAAAGTCATTTTTGACATACTGACTCCGCCCGTGAGAATTAAATTTTTTTAATACTTTTTTATATAAAAAGGCTGAACAAAAAATTTTCATTGAACAAAGAATTTTAATAATTTAAAATGCTACAAAAAACACAAAAAATAAAACCAATTAATTATTAATAAATAAAAACTAAAACCAATATTAAATCATTTACATAGTAATTAGTCAAGGCGTTAAATGGGAAAAGATTAATTCATATCGACATTTGTTTTTGAAATATTAAAAAATAAATTAAATTCATAAAAAAAATAATTGACCTTCAGAAAATAAGTAATTCGAATTATTTTTTATTTGTTTTTATTATAAGATATGTTTATGTTTATTTTAATAAAAAGGTTTTGTCCTTAAAATAGCATGTTTCTTAAATTAATTTTCCTTTTTTTCGAATATTAAATATGTATTAGTTAAATGTTCTTAAATGTATTCATAAAATTCTTTTAATTGAGTATTAGTGAACAGCTTTATAGATCACCAGATAAATATGACTACCATAAGAGCATATTAAAGAGAGTTAAATAACATTTTTATGGTATAAATTAATATATTTGAACAATAATAAAAATATGAGGAGGAGATCAAAACCAAAAAAAGATCTCTATATATCAGATATAAATAAAAATTGAGTAGAAAAGTCGATAGTACCTGATATGCTGAAAGACTGTAAAAATCTCTAGTTTGATAGATTGAAATTATATCAAAATTAAAATTTGTAATAATGAGCCATACTCAACAATAATGTTTTAATAGCAAATCGACCTGTTTTATTATATTTTTTATCATAATAACAAAAACAGGAATCAACAGCTCAATAATTTTTCATATTAAAAAAAAATTATATACAAAAGGAAGAGAGAGAATTGTAAATGGTTGTCATGACTCGCGAAACTCGGCAGTTTGTATTAATTATATACACCAAAATAAAACAAAGGGGATTTGAGTTGAATAAGAAATAAAAATATTAATTCATCGATTAAGTTGTTTAATAAGCAATAAATAATATTAATTCGTGTTAATTAAAAGAGAAAAAATTATATCAAAAACTATTTTAAAATCTATAAATCTTAAAACATTTTATATATAATGTTAACTTAAATTAAACAAATATTATATTATTAAAGTCAAAAGATTAATGCTGCAAATAGCCTCATTATAAAATAATTACGAGAACTAATTAAATTAACTTAAGTAAATTAACAATGAATTTAATTTAATTCTATTTTTCATGAATTTAATTTAATTCTATATTTCATGTAAAATAGTTAATATTGCTAATATAATGCAACATTTTTAATCAATGGAATTCAAATATTCATAAAAAACGCTATGGATGTAAAACAGTTAAAAAATGTATTGCTATATTTTGAACAAAAAATCACATTTGTTGCTCACCTTTAATAGTAACACTCCTTTAAAATATATTGTAAAAATAAAATATTGATAAAAGGAATCGTGCAACTCCTGTGCAGGGGAGAGCGAGGACGTTTCCCATTTTTCAGTCGATGGAAAAAATAATAAGAGAGAACATTCGTTATTTAATTGAAAACAATTTTATTGTTTATTGATTTAATATCTCTAAAAATTTAATTAAATTAGCTGATTGCCTTTTATTGAATTCAAATACCAGATAAATTAATAAGAAAAACAAAAAAAAAAAATGAATGCATGAGGGAAGAATAAATTATTCGTACTAAAATGCATTTTTATCAAATTTTTAGAGTAAATGTATTAAAATGCAAAAAAAAATGCTATTGCGTTTATTATTGAGTTTAATTTTATTTTTTATGTCTGTTAAATTTCCAAAAGCGTGAATAAACAAGGTTAATCCCAATTCCATCGTTCATAATGAAAAAATTTAAGCGCAGAAATGCGTTAAGTTATTTTCTTTAATGTTTTTAAGCAAAACAAAATATTAAATAAATATCAATCCGATCAATAAAGATGAAATAGTTAATTATGAAAATTAATTCAACCTTAAATTAAAAATTATTAATTTTAACAATAGTTCATTTGTATTATTTATGAAAAAAACTCATTGTAATAAATTTTGTATTTTAGTCAATATTAACGATTATTCACGAAGACCGAATAAATAAATAATTTACTAAATTCATTTAATGTATTTTTTATAAATGACAATATCGTGCAACATAGGGATGTTAAAGTAAAAAAATATGTGCAAAACCCAAAAAAATGCCAAACTATGTAAATCATGAGTAAACTCCACAAAGAGACTTATAAATCCAGTGACAATATTTGATATAAGTACTACGGGGTAGAGTTTCGCTAACACAAGCTGGCCGCATAAAATTAATATTTATTAATATGTCCGTCTGACAGGAAAACTGAATTTATTTTTAAATATTTTATATTCATTTGATCTAATTTATAATTTTTAGAGGTAATTTGTTGTGCCTTTTATTAATTTCAATTTAAAATTTTTATGTTGGCTTTATTAATCCCAGTATTTTCCTAAAATGTCGGATTAACGAAAATTAATTTATCGATATTTTTTGAATTAGAGTATTTATAATATCTTTTCTCTTTTATAGGTGGTTGTGCATTCTTTGAAAAAAGATTTCAATTTTTTGTTCGAGTTTGGGTCCATGATTCGCAATTGTGAGAATCGAGTTCAGAATCGTAATTAGCATCTTCGGAAACCCCCGTAAAATGATTTTTCGCCCAAAATAAAAAAGTTAAATTAGGGACATCCATTCTTTAGGATTGCTTTTTATAATTAAATATGAATTTTATTAAATTTAATGAAATATTAACTTTTTGTGACATATTGAATTCTTCCTTTTATGCGGCAATTCATTGCAGGTGCATTAATTTTAATAAAATTAAAAATAGCAATTAATAGAAATGAATAAATCCCCATTAAAATATTTATTGAATTGATATAAGGAAAATTCATATTTAATTACAGCAAAAGAATGAGTATATCCCCACCAAAATATTTATTGAAACGATATGAGGCAATTCATACTTAATTACAGCTAAAGAAAAACTTTATAAAAAACATAAAATTAAAGATTAAGAAAAGTCTCAAATAAAAAAGTTAAATAAATACTCAAAAGACCCAATTTCAATTGACGTAAAATGATCTGAAATTAATAATTTCATTCTTCTTTCAAGTACAGAATTAACGATAAATGAGAAGATTAATAATTTTATTTGAATTTAAGAATTTTCATTAATAGTAGAGATATTATTATTAATTTATTAATGATAATATAATAAAAAATATCTCCTTTTACTTTCAAATTAATAACGTCACAAAGCATCGAGATAAATAATTTGAAAATTTAGCACAACTAAACAATTCCTCGTAAATGCAATACCCTTCGACTTTATCAATTTTCTCGCATCCCAAAATTAATTGATTTAAACGACCTAAAATTAAGAAAAATACAAACGATTAAACTACGGTAATTATCAAAATAATTAAAATATTTTTCTACCAAATATATTAAATAAAAATATTAATTTAAAGTTCTTTGTTACTAGATATTATATAAAAAAATATATCGAAAAAATTGATGAATGAACATATACCAAAAAATTTAAAATCTTCACCAAAACAATCCACCAACGGATTAAAGAAATAATAAATATTCGTGATAGAAGCGTAAAAATTTATTTTTTTAAAAACAAATTAATAAAACTAAAAACTTGTCCAAAAAATTAAAGATTTTTCCTTAATAATTTTAACTTTTAAATAATAGAATCTTTATTATTTTAAAAATTATAAATCTATTATAGAAAATAAAAAGATGATTGACAATCTGTTAATTTATTTCGCACAACACATCAACTCATAGAGTTCCGAGAAGTTTCAAAATTAATAATTTATTCACTTTTAATTTATATTGACAAAAGGGGCGCCAGACTTTTCGACAGCAAAGGACATTTCGACAGACATATTATAAATTTTAGGAGGGGATTTTTCGACAGTAAAAGGTAAGGCGCACCATTTTTATGTACACAAAAAAAAATAAAAACAAAAAAACAAAAAAAAGTGTAATTTTGAAAAAATAAGGGGCCGATTCTTAAGGGTGTATTTTTCTGAAATTATCAAGAAAAAAATGTTTTATGTTTACTGTCGAAAAGTCCGGGAGCCGACAAAAGCTTTCGCAAGAGTAATAAATGCAAGCGAAAAGAAAGCTGCAAGAAAAGATGAGAATGGTGTCTAAAAAAGCATGAAATAACTGCTGATGAGAAAGAATAAAATTTGATGACTGAATATAATGAAAAACAATATAATCTAAGGGGTAAGAAAAAATAAAATCGGATAACATACTAAAAAAAGGTAATATAAAAATATCCTTATGGCAAAAATAAATTTAATCCAATTTTTATACTTCACAAAACTAGAACAGCTTTTGGTCGTGATTAAACAAAGATTTTCAATGATCAAATGACCTTTTTAAAAAAACCACATTTCTTATAAACGAAATTAAAACAATTTTTAAATTTTTAATGAAATCAGAAAACTAATAACGACGACCTAAAATTTTAAATTAATTTTATTTCTAATAAAAGCTAATTAGTAGCAGGAAATATTTAAATTATTAACAAAATAATAATATTAAACATTTTTGATTATTGGATTGACACATAGATAAAAAATGAGGATTTCGGGGACGTGAGTTGATGTTACGAAAATTAACAGAAACTTCTAAAAAATTATTTTTCAATATAATACCAAAAAAGTAAAAAAATAATAATACTATACACTAGTATAATTTGGTACTTTCCTGTTTTAGGGCCGCACCCAAAAATTTTAAAAAATCAACAAAAAAGCGCGCAAATTCACATTCTCACCGCATAAATTAACCATTCGAAAAACGCCGTGGTTTTGGGCCAAATCATTTCACCTCCACAACCATACCAAAATGTTTCTTAATTTTATTTCCCCTCATCAAAATCACACCTTTTAAAATTTTTGGGTGCGGCCCCAAAACAGGAAAGTACCTATAATTTTTGCAAAATAAAAAATTAAATCAAATAAATTAGTTACTGTAGAACGATAATATATCCTAATTTCAAAGCATTAAATCGCAAAAAAAAATAAAAGCTAAAACATTACTTGCATAAAAATAAATTGTTAAAAATAACAATAAAAAAAATTAATATAAACTATTTCGCAAATGAAGAGCATAGTAATCTGAAAAAACCTAATTAATTTGGTAATAATATTATAAAATATATTCGATAAATAAAAGGTGGACTTATTCCGAAAATGTCTACATTTTTTTTGCTCTCCAAATTATGTTATTAATTTCATATAAATTGAGTTTTTTTATGCGCTACTATTTAAAAATATACGAATATTCTTAAGATAATGCAGAAACTCAACAGTCAAAGGATTTTAAATTATTTGTTTTATAAAAATCGCTCGATATAATTTATTATTAATGTTAAAAATTTTAGGTTTATTTTTTTGTGATTAATTTTTTCGAAGTTGCACAATTGATTTTTTAAATTAATAAAATAAATAATGTAATTTTCGGTAATGAATTCATTAAATAATGGTTTTTTAGTTTTTAAATATCATATTAAATAAATTAATTTATAAATAGCACACTAAAAAACATTATCTATATAACTAGTAAAAATTTATTTTCATTAAATATTTTGTTTTTAAAATTTATTTATTCAAAAATGATCCGCATCGAACGTTGTTCTGACACTTTGCATGCTCTTATTAATTTTTATTTTTCTTTTCTTTTTGACTATTTCCATCAATTAGCAATTGATAATAAAAAAAAATGAATACATCAAAAATAATAATTTGTTGCCTAGATTTGTTTTAATTTTTGGTTTTTTGTTGTTGTCTATTTATTAAAGTTTTTTAAATTTTCACATTCTGTAGCTTTAATATTATAAAGTTTCATAGTTTTAATATTTAAGTTTTTTTTGAATTATGTTTTATGGACTACATTTTTGAATTTTAAATTACCTGTACACATTTTATATGATTTCTCATTTTAAATTAAATTTAATTTTTAATCAGTTTTACTTGTGTAATCAATTTTTTAATCTTTATTTTGCCATAATATTTTATTGAAAAATTGTGATAATTGTTTTTGTTTTCTCAATTTATATAATTCATTTTGTATATTAATTTCATTTCGTCTCCGTGATACGGTTTTTTGATAAGCTTCGCTTGGTACTTATTTATCAAATATTTATAATTGGTAATATTTACATTTGTAAAATTTTGCAACAGCAGTAAATTTGTTTTCATTAAATATTTAATAGCAAAATAAAAAATTTTTAAAAATTGATAATATTTTTAAACTTTTAGTAAATGTTAGAATTATAAGAAAATTACTACCTGGAAAATGGTAAAACTTTGAAAATTAATAATATTTTTAAAATTTTTATATTCTTTAAGATAAAATTTTTCATTTCGATCCAGTTGATGTCGGGATCTCGCATTGAGTGCAGCAAATGAAGCGAAAAATTAATTCAAATATTTTATTTATAGAAAAATTAACTTGTAAAGGTGTATTTATTTACTTTTTTTGTTGATTCATGTAAAAATAATTCAAAATTTTACTGTAAGAGTTTTCGATTTAAAAATTTGACTGATTTTATAAAACAGTAAATTATATAATTTAAATAAATTTTTATTTTTTCCTTGAGTTTATTCATGAAAAAAATAATGCATAAACACAACAATTATTAAAGTACATTTTAAAAACATTTTAAAAAATGAGGAACAAAAAATTAGGGAGGAATATATGCCCAATTAAGGACTAATCTTAAAATCAAGGATTTTAATTTATCCAAATCATCCAAATAAAGAAAAATGATAGCCCATATTTAATGCCTTTTTATGGCGTAATTATTACTTTTTTGGGAGCGGGGAGAAAGCCGCAATATTTACGTAACAATTCTTTTCAATATCAATTTATTTGAACAGTGACAATCAAACTTTTTGCAAAAAATTTTCATGTTTTCCCAAATATATGTTCGGCAAAGCAACAAAAATTAGAAATTAATTTAAAACCGATTAAATATAGATGAATCCTTAAATTTGTGAAAGTTTTAGTAGCGGATTTTTTTGCCCATTATTTAAAAAGTTTTGTGGGAGCATTGAATAATTGAAAATTATATTTAATTTACTTACCTATAAATAAAAAAATAAAATTGTTTGCATTTATGAATAACAATAAATTGTTGCTACTTAAAGATCTACTGACAATAAAATAAAACACATATATAAATATAAAGGTTACAGAAAGATCAAAAACAAAAAAAAAACAAATTCCTAAATTAAGGAAAAAAAGAAACAACGAAGCTTGATAAATGTAAATTTCTATAATTATTAAAAATTAGAAAAATTAAATAAAACCTATAAGATTAAAGTTAGTATTTTAATAATGAAACTGGCCAAACAGATTTTTCTCCGCCAGGAAGAGCTAGAAACAAAATCTGGAGTAATATATGATGCGCGAAATATTTAATAAAAATAAGATATATGCTAAATTAAAGACCATAAACAATCGAACCAAAAAATATTGACAACTTAAACGACGAAAAAATTTACGCATCGTTAATCAAGGATTAGGATTATTAATTTATTCTGCATCTAAATTTATTTGGAAAAATTATATCTTAAAAAAAACCTATTCTGAAAAATCTCATAATGAAAACCTTTTAATTTTAATCTGGAAACTTTGGTTTTCTATTAAATAATTCTTTATTGTTTTTCATAGTTCTAATATAATTAGTCGGAATCTCAAACCTAATAGAAAGCATATTCGCTATTCTTATAAACCCATTGGTTTTACGCCAAAAACAACAAAAGTAAAAAGTTTTCTTTTTGGAAAAACTTCAAATAAAATTTTCCATTTCTTAGGGGTGTATTTTTCTGAAAGGCCCTGACAACATCTCCTGCGGCGGTTGTTATCTTTTTTATTCTTTACTTCATTTAAACAATAATATTTATTTAGAACAAAGTTTACTTTTAAATTAATTAATGAAAGATGAAAATTTCTTAAAAAGAAAACCATTTAAAACAAATTAATGAAGCATTCTGATCTTGTCACGAGCCATATCATTTATTTTTAAACTGATCTTGAATTTATAAATAACTTTAACATGGGCAATTTATTTCAAATTTTACAAAAAAATAATAAAATTACTTTGTAGTACAAATTAATATAAAAAAGAAAAAAATTCGAAGGCATCACAAACATTTTGCCAAACCATTCAATTTCGGTATTAGTTTTCAATGGCACACATGGAACATAGTGCCAATCAATGATTGCTTGGAAATGTCCCAATTCAAAAAATATAAAAATTGACTTATATTCACTCGACTGGTCAACAAGCATCTAAATATGCCTAATGATTTATCGTATTTAAATGGATACCGTATCCAGCATATCCGGAGTATAAATAGTCCATATATATTACAAACTAAAATTCATCAGTCTACCAAGGTAACAACGTTCCCATTAAAATATAACTAGAAATTATGGAAAGTATAAATATAATTTTAGACGGGAGATAAAGCTTACTTAAATACTTAAATGAATAATTTATTTCAATAAATAATATATTTATGATTGTTTATTTATGTTTTTTAAAACTTTCATTAAAGTTCATTTAATATTATATTTAAAAATTTCATTAATTAATACCTCGAATTAATTTTTTATACCCTACTAAATTAATAGTATTTTTTTTATTGCAAAAATTAATATAAAATTAAAGCATTAAAAATAAATAAATAAATAATAATAAAACAATTAAATAATAATTGCAAAATGCTATAATTCTTCATGAAAGAAATTTATTTGACAAAAATAAATAAGATTATAGATAATTATCTCACTAAATTAGTGAATTAAAATCATTTTCAAATATTTCTACTAATATTTGAAAACCAAGTCGAAATATTTAACCAAAATACAATTAGTAATATTTTCTCTGATTCTGAAAGTCGAAATGGAATTTATGAATTGGAAATAGATAGAAAATTAAGCAACGAAATAAACATTTCTGATGTTTTTTTTTGTATATTTTATTATTATGTATTTTTATTTATTTAGTATGATATTTTAAAATCAATGACTAATTACTGGTTTGTCTCAATATACAAAAAATGATCGAATCTAATTTCAAGTTAACCTTTTTCATATAAGCAATGTTTTTCTGCTTTTATACCCGCCCATTGCCTCTCCCCTTTACTTTTTCTATTTAACAAATGGCTCTCGACAATTGAGGATTAATGAGCCAACTTTATATCATCAATCGAGTATGTAATTATAATGTTACAATAATAAGGTACGATATATTTTAAACGAAAATAAATTAAGTTTATTATAGTGTTTAAAAATTAATTATCGTAATAATAACATAAAGTCTAAAGTTACAAAAAATATATAAAATGCAAATTTGTAATTGTAATATAAGCATAAATGAATATGAAAATAATAAAAGAAATATAATTTAAGAGCAATACATATTATGAAAATGGGTTCTTTAAAAATAGACAATAAACAATTAATCACTGAAAAAATAAATTTTGTAATAATAAACCTAAATTAAGAAAAAGCAAAAAAATTTACTTTTATAAATAGCAAAAATACGCATAAACAAAATAACTTATTGTAAAATACATTACAAAATTACTTTAAACAATTCAAAATTATGAAAAAATTTTGCCAATGAATGATCGTTTAAGAGATGTGTTGAGCTCGAAATTAAAAGTAATAATGGAAGAAGCATTAATGAAAATTATATTACAAGATGCAAGTTTTAAAAGCAATTCATGATTTAAAAATTCTTTATAGACTGAATTAACATTAAAAGATTGTATTAAAGTATATAAGAGTTTGTCTTAAAGAATATTTAGAGCTTCTGTCAATAAATGAAATGTAATGTCCCATACTAATTATTGAACAGATTCATTAATCATCTCTACAGCTAATACATTTTAATTTAAATTTAATTTGATTCTTTTTATCTTTTTAATAATAAATAAATTTATGCTTTTAATGAAAAAATTTCCATCCTATAAATATTATAATTGTGAAAACTGACTTATACAGTAAAATTTCATTAATTAAGTTTATCTATAAAAATATTTACTATTAAATGAGTCAATTTAAAATTTATAAAGCAAAAGCATAATAAGTTTTTGTAGTTATCTTAAAGTTAAATAAATGTTCATAAATATAGAGATGGTTTCCGTCCTTGAATGGCAAGGACGTCTTTGAAATGAGGCCCTATTTCTTGTAAATAAAATGTCCTTGGATGCAAGGATGTCCTTAAAAAAATGAAAATTAAAAAAAAAAGAAAAAATAATCAAAGGAAATTAGGTCAATTTTTGAATTTTTTTTTTATAACATATTTTGTGCAAAATCTGGTACTAAATTGCACAAAAATTCCCAATTTTTTTTCAATTTGATACTTAGAGATTTTTTAAATTAAAATCACTTAAAAAATTAGGTATTTTGGCGAAATGTTACAAAAAAACGCCATTTTTTTGCAAAAATGAGTGTTGAAAAATAAAGCCCCCGGGGGCTATATTTTAGGAAATACGGTATAAAATCTTTTTGCATATATAATTGCATCATAATTTAATAATAATAATAATATTCAAATTCTATTTAGAAATAAAAAATTGATTTGGATAATCCTCATTATGATCAATAACCATTTTAGATAATTGCATAAGAAAAATAATTGATTTGGATAATCCTCTTATGATCAATCACCATTTTAAATAATTGCATAAGAAATAAAAAATTGATTTGGATAATCCTCCTTATGATGATCAATAACCATTTTAGATAATTGCATCATTAATAATAATAATATTCAAATCCTATTAAAAAATAAAAAATTGATTTGGATAATCCTCATTATGATCAATAACCATTTTAGATAATTGCATCATAATTTAATAATAATATTCTAATCCTATTAAGAAATAAAAAATTGATTTGGATAATCCTACTCTGATCATTAATAATTTTTAAATCCAATTTATATTCCGTTTATAAAGCAGTATCATTTTCCATTTTTTGCATTTAATTTTCTCAATTTGGCAATACCTTTTTAATTTAGAAAACATAATCAATTAAATTAATTAGTAGCTTTTATCATAATCCAATAGAATTAGTAATGTTTGAAAATTTTAATAAAATATTCATTATTTTTAATGGATAACTTTTATTTTTGGTTTTCGAAAATTTAATTTAAATTTTTTTAGAATCAATTACAAATCTCATAAATTTTGGTGGGGCCTGATAACAAATTTCAAAAAGATTTTTTACCGCATTCTCAATTTTAAGATTTTTTATTTTTATTTTTAAAAATAACGAGTTAAATTGTTTGTATATACAAACAATTTTAGAGAAAATGGAAATATCGCAAAATTGCAAATAAAAGTGTACAATGAACTTTCATTTTTTTGCAATTAATAAATTAGGACACTGACAAAAGAGAAAATTTTTTAATGGTTTATATGTAAAACTAAATTTTTAATGTGCTAAAAATCCTGAAATATAATAAAATATATTCTAAAAAATGCTGAAATATGTGCTAAAAACCCAAAAAATGCCAAATATGTGCTAAAATATGTGTTAAATTATAAAAACACAAATTTTCTCAAAAATACCAAATATGTACAAAATATGTGCCAAAGCCCAAAGAAGATACGATTTTTGGGCTTCTCTCGTAAAAATTATAAAATTATCGTTGAAACAAACAAAAAATTGATAATAAAAACTAAATTTATTTGAAAAACTTAATATGCTTAAAAATTACGATTTATTTTATTTCAATAAATTCTCATGAATCATATTAAATTAAAAATCTTTTTTATTTTTTTTAGATTTTTAAATTTGCGCGCTTTTCGCGACACTCAACGACACAGAGTGATTAGCGAGACTGGGACCATTACTTATCATACATAATGCAAAAAAGATAATTGACGTTGATATGTTCAAAAATATTATTAGTATTTAATATATGAATGCTACGCTATAAATAATACGAAACAAGTGCAAATGTTGATTAATTAAATTCGAGATTTAATATTTCAGTTAATTCAATTTGGTTTTGTTTATAAATTAGTGTTTCATTTAAATCTACTAAAATATATTTTCGAGTATAAGTTCCTTTTGATTAGTTTTTCAATTTTTTTAATGTATTTAAATTGTATATTTTGATGAAGTAGTTTTATTACTTTCTCTAAAGTTTATGATCATTTATCTATAATTAATAACTCGGATTTATTGATGGCATAATTATTCGTTCACAAAATTTTAAAATTAATATAATTTACATCAAAAAATGGAATTTTTTTTTAATTGTTCTATTTTCTTTTCTTATTTTTTTGTTTTTATTTTAATTTGCATTTTTATAATTTATTTTTTTGAAAGATCCATTAACCAAAAACCTTTTATTTCGTTAAATTGCAGCATTTCTTTTTTAATCCAAAATTAATATTTATTATAATTGAATTGGCGAAAAAAAATAAATTGCAGCTAATTGTCTACCATTTTTCCCGTCACAATGAAAGTGTATCATTAGCATTAATTAACTTTTTTAAAAATTTATTATTTCTATACATAAAATTGAGTTTTTTACATTTCAGTATTAAAACTTATTTTGAATTTGATTCACTAAAAATTTATTCGTCTTTTATATTTGGTTCTATGAATTAGTTTTCGTTTATTTTAATAGTGATATAATTAATGAATTTTTCTTTCTTATTTATTATTTAAAATAAAAATGCATTTCTCACCTCCTGTGTGGAAACTTTCTATGCCCAAATGAATCGGTTTATATTACTAATTTTAAAGATAAATTAATGATTTTTTTAGTGCTTTTGAAGTTAACTTTATGTAAATAATTTGTATGCTTTAAATGAAATTTTATTATTTGTATTATTTTCTAAATTTTTGATTATATTATTATTTATAAAGAAAATTTGATTATACTCCGATAAGCTTACACGACACATTATTATTTAACTGAAAGTTAAAGTAATTTATTTCTAATGACAGAATAATCCATAGATTAAAAATTTTCTGTCAAGCTTTCTAATGTTTTGAGAATGTACGCCAATAAGATTGCAATAAAATTTGCGACAATAAAAAAATAGCCTGAAAATGAAGCAGTTTATTTGGTGTCCATTTATGATAAAAGTATGATAATTTTCAAAATATTTTATTTTAAATCTAATAATAATTGGCTGCCTGAAGTTTGGGCACCGGGAAATTGGCCACTAAATTAAGGATTTATAAAAATCAAACAAAAAAAATTGTAAATGTTATATAAATCATTAAAATTTAATAAATTTAACAACTCTTTGCTTAAAATTTTTATTTTCTTGAAAATTAAAAGCCTGTCAATCTTATTATTTCGTCAATTCTTACAGCTGTTTAAACGTAGAGTTAAACCAGGGTGCCGATCTGTTCTTATTTATAAGAAATGTTCTGATTTGGAGGGTCCAAATCTTACAAAATAAAAATGTTCTTATTTGTAAGAATTATTCTGATTTCGGGCTATTGTTCTTATTTTGTTCTTATTTCTGAAAATTCTTCAGAAAATTTGTAATTTTATGGCGTAATGTCACTTAGATTTTCAAAATTTTCCACGGCGGTGCCTAACGGCACCGCCGAATCCCAAAAATACTGTTTTCTTAAAAATTGGCTCAGAATCACAAAATTTGGACAATTTTTGGACAAAATCTGTTAACAAGTATACTCAAATTTTCAAAAATTTTCCCGGCGGCGCCTATCGGCACCGCCGGCCTTCCGCCCCGCTTATTCCCCAAAAATTTTTTGGAAAAATGCACCGCAAAAAAAAAATTCGTAAAAATCTGATTTTTTGTCCCGGATGCACTGAAATTATGATGTGCCTATTTCCTCCCCAAAATTGTTAAAACAAATGGTGCTGGGTCGTTACTTAAAAACCATCATAATGGGCGTTACTTAAAAAACCATCATTATGAAAATTTTTGTCGAAAAATTAGTTATAACTTTGCTCAAAAGCAACGAAATTTTTAATTCTTGATATCATTTGATAGCCCTAAGTGTTCTCTATCAGTCTGCAAAATTTCAAAAAATTTCGTTAAGTTTCAAAAAAGAATATAGCTCGAGGAACTCAAAAAAACCTTGATTTTCGAACATTTTTGGCCATAACTTTTTTTTAAACTTAATAAAATTTTTTGAAATTTTACAGGCTCATAAAGAACATTTAGATCTATCGAATGATAGCAAGGATTAAAAATTTGGTCTTTTGAAAGCAAAGTTATAAGCAAAAATTTTCATTATGATGGTTTTTTAAGTAACGCCCATTATGATGGTTTTTAAGTAATGACATAGCACCAAACAAATAATGGGAGACTAAAAATATAGTATTTAAATACATTTTTGATCGAAAAAATTTAAAAAATAACTGATTTGAAGCAATTTTGCAAAATGTTCTTATTTTTGACCCTAAAATCTTATTTTTTGTCTTTGATGTTCTTATTTTGAAAAATTCCCGATCGGCACCCTGAGTTAAACGTGTAATTTTTCTGTTTTTAACATTTGTTATTATTTTAAAATTATTTTTAATACTCAAAAAAAGTATCGATTTACACCCACTGCTTTATTATAATTACTTTTATTTCCTTATCTATCTAACTTCTTTAGTATTTTTTGAAAAAATTATATTAATTTTAAAAATTAATGCAAGTTCTATTGACCCTTGATGGAATTATTGGCTGATGATTTCTAAGTTTCCGATTGAAGTTAATTATCAATAGAGAATCGCATTACCGACTTGGTCTCTTTTTAATTAAATATAATAATTTGTAAATATATTTATGATCCAAATTGATAGTGCTCATTATAACAAATATTAGCTTTAGAAATTAATGATGTCACTGTTTATTTGAAAAATAATATTTTTATAAATTTATTAAATGTATAAAAAATCGCTAATCTTTTATGTTATTTCATTTAATATCCTTTTTTAAAACGTATCCCTTGTTATTAACTATTCAGAATGAGCAGAAAGTTGTTTACTTTTGACGACTGTTCATGCATTTACATATCAGGGATTGAACAACTCTCGTCTCTCGCCAACTCTCGCCATTTTTGGTACTCTCGCCTCTCGCCTCTCACCTCTCGTTTTTTGGGAAAGAGGCGAGAGTTGAAAATACACCCCTAAAGATTTAACTTTTGAGCAGGCAGAAAAATATTAAAATTTACGCGAACAAAATCAAAAATCTCTTTCTCTGCTTCATTAATGTCTTAAAATTAGAGAACATTTTTTAATAGATAAAGTTCAAATTTGGTCTGGTGGCTTAACCTTCTGTCTCTCATTAATTTGTTTGTTTTTATTCGTATATTTTTGAAATAAATAACTAATTCTCACGAATAATTTTAATATAATATTGAAATTAAATTTTAATAAAATCAAATATATTTGAGTTTATAAAATTTATAATTCATAGTAATCTAAAGAGAAATAAATTTATGACATAATTTTTTACTGTTATATGGTATATTTAATTTCCGATTTATTCTAATATAAAATTTTTTATATTCGATTCACTTTTATAGCAATGAACCTTAATAAACTTCAAAATATATTATTGTCACTATTATTTAGTTTAACTTTTATTTGCCATTTAACAATCGTCCACTGTAGTTCTGTTGTAAACAATTATTTCATTCGCATTGTTTATTTTATTTTATTTTTCATTTAATTCTTTTTTAATTAATAATAATATTTTTAAATAATGAAAGATTATATATTAAATAATTTTCTGAAACCTACTGTTAAATAAATACAATTATTAGTAGCTTTTTTCCTTTTTAATAGTTAATTTATTATTTTGTTAATCACTCGCTTTGGGGTGAATTGTCGTTCATTTTAATTTAAAGAAAATCGCATAAGTTACTTGACCTTAACCAATTTTTGTCGTGAATTATATGAAATATTTGTTTATTTTTTATTCGGAATTTATTTTTTTACTTTTTATTTTATGTTTTGGTAATTTTTTTTAATTATTATCATTTTAACGCCATTTTAAAAGCTCAATACCAATTTTTTAGTCATATAATATCTTTAAATGTCAATGCGATAATTAAAAAATAAATAATTAACAAATAAAATTAAATATTATTGCAATAAGAAACATAAAAATTGGCAAAGGAGTCGCTTTTCACTTTCTACATCTAATAAATAAAAATTTAAAAAAATGTTTTTTTAAAGATAATAAACATCGAAGACAAACAGTTTTACAAGTAGAGAGCTCATTACCATGAAAAAACAATATTGAAACAATAAACAACTGTTTGTGCTTTGTGAATTCGTTCCGAAATAAAAAAAAATAGTTATTTATCTGTTTAAAAATTTATTAACATCAAAAGGTAAAAAATACATTTTATAACTTACAAACTTTCTTTGTATAATTTTTACTTACGTATTTATTTTTCAGATGTTTTGTTTTATTTTCAAATTAGTATTTTAAAATTTTTTGTTTTTTTCTACCTTAATAATTAAATAAATTACTTAATTAAATAATTTTTATACTAAAATTTTAGATTGATAAAAAATTTATATATTTTTTCATATGGTTAATAAGTAGCTTTTCGTTTTTATTGTTAAAATCTTAGACTTATTTTATTTTTCTGTGCGATAAGAGTTTAATTTCCGGTAGCTTTCGCTCTAGTTAAATAAAGATCTCTCTTTTCTTTTTTTATTTTAGTTATAATTTTTTATTATGTTTATATTTTAAATTTTAATTTTTAACAATTAAATTGTTTGAAATTAATTCATTAAACTAGATAAAAATGTTTGAACAAACTTTATTTATAATTTGTGGTTAAATAATTAGATGAAATATTTTTTGTTGAACATTTCATTTAAATAATAGTTGTTGGGTACATTGATTTGTGTAACTAACACGGATGTCTGGTAATAATATTTTTAAACAATTTGGTGTATATATTATTTACTATCTTTCCGTTATATGAAAAAATGCTTTTAAAGTATGTTTAATAAACGTGTGATTTATTGTTGTTATTATTTCTATTAATTTGGAAATTCAGTAAATAGTTAAATTTATTTCATGACACCTGCTTTTTTATTTTCGTAACATATCATCAAGATGTTCATTTAAATCCTTTGTTTTTTCCGAAAAATTCATAGTCGGTAGAAATAAACTGCATGATGTTTATTTATTTTTTGCTATTTTTTCTTTAAATCAAATTTTTATTTTAATGATTTTAATGATATTGCATTTATGCTTTTATCTTTTAAACTTTTTACAATTAATCATAATTATCAATAATTTGCAAGTTTTATTGATCTAAATTTTTCAATAATTTCTGAATAATGGTGGATTTTTTATAATAAAAATTAATAGAACATTAATTTATGCAGTGCATAATTTTTTAACTTCCTTTTTTTCTCTGCTGAATAATCATTTAAGGTTTAAAATTCAAATATCTTATTTTTTAAAACTATTTATCTATTTATTAACTTTGTTTTCAAAGAAAAATTTTATTTGATGATTAATACTTGTGGGGTGCCTATTCTTATTCTAAGAGTTAATCAAAACTTCATGAGTTCTGCATTTTGCGAGGAAACATTGTTGGCCCTCTTTTATTATTTATTATTTTATAAATTATAAATTATTTTATATATTTAAAAATTATTTAAGTTAATCTCATTTTTAGTTTTAACAATAAGTAGATTGATTGTAAACATTAATAAGTATTGCAAATAAATAAACTTACATTTTTGATCATGTCGCCTAAAGATAGGTGAAGGGCAGGCAATAAAATGCATGATATTTTTTTGTAATAAAATAAAATTACATTATATTATTAAAAATCTTCTCTGAAAAAGATTTAATATTGTTTAAACCACAAATATGTGTTTATTTAACTATTAGTCTTTGTCAACCACTGTTTTTATTTTATTGAATTTTTAAAATTGTATTATTTGAATTAATTATTATGAAATTTAAATTATTCAGTTTGCTCTTTATCATTAAACAAACTGCCTGACAGAATTTGTTTGTTTTATTTTAAAATATTTTTTACAATTAGATAATTTTATTTAAAAAAATTTATTTATAGTTGTCTAAGCATTTATCGTTTCTTTTATTTATTCAAAACTATCACAGAATTTGGGCTATTATTTAAATTTTATATAACCTTAAAAGCCCATTTCTTATTTCTTTCTCTAAATGTTCTCATTATAATAAAAAAGTGAATAAACTCTCATTCTTATTACAATTTCAATTTTATATACCAAAAAATGAACAATCCAATTTTTATAAAAATGATGCAAATTTAATTTAAAAAGTAATTTAATAAAATTTGCCTATATATTATTTTCAATAAAAATATTAGTACAACGTTGCAAAGAATAGAATAAATAATTATTAGTTTAAGGTTCGAATAACTAGCATAAGTTGCTAATCAAACTGAAAATTTTTTTTAATGAAATAGGGATAGTCTATACAATGTAATTAAAAACATAAAATAGAACAAAATATTCAATACAAAAACAATTTACATAATTAAAATGTACGGCTGTTTTTGGTCGCAACACCAAGGATCAAGAGCACACAACAGCAAGAAATATATAAATTTAATAATTCAGAAAATTTTCATATTAGTTTTGCAACTATTAAATATTTATTAAAATGTTAGCATCAATAATATTGCCAACATTTGTTCTTTATTCATTTGAATTTTTATTAAAGTTTAAATAATTTTGTTATATTAATTTTAATTTAATTGTTAATTGTAATATTAATTAAATAATAAAAATAAATATTAAATATTTTGTTCATTAGATTTTTGTATTATTTAAAATCAGTAATTTTCCAAAAGAATGAGTGTCGTGGAATATTAA
Source organism: Heterodera schachtii (assembly GCA_023374025.1). Lineage (NCBI taxonomy): Eukaryota > Metazoa > Nematoda > Chromadorea > Rhabditida > Heteroderidae > Heterodera > Heterodera schachtii. The sequence goes on from SIJG01000172.1 coordinate 135,439, forward strand.
CTATACACCGTCAAATTCTGGTGATTCGGATCAGTAGAACTAGAAATGGTAAAATTTCTATAGTAAAAATATTTTTTGTATTTAAATAATTTATTGAAAATTATCAAAAAGAATAAACTTTGACGATGTAAAATTTAACCAAAATGAAACAATTAAAAAAGCAAATATTGACTATCAAAGCTATAGACTGGAAAAATATTTCCATGAAATTAAAAACTTGTGACATAAAAAAAGATGTTGTAAATTTATGAAAAAAGAAATTTAAAAACAAGTAAGTCTAAAAAACTGATATTAACGAATAAAATTAATAAACATTATAGTTTATAGGTAAGTTATTTCTTATTATAAAATAGAACCTAAAAATAAAAATAAATTCAAAATTAGTTTAAAACAAATATCAAAAAATTAAATAAAATTTTTTTAAAATAATTACAGCACAATTAAATTAAAATATATTTACAAACTAAGATAATGGTTTAAAAATTGATGATATTTTTTATTTCATAGAATAGATAGGAAAAGTGAATAAGCAGTTAATTTCATTTCAAATTCTTTGTATAATTTTTACTTACGTATTTATTTTTCAAATGTTTTGTTTTATTTTCAAATTAGTATTTTAAAATTTTTGTTTTTTTCTACCTTAATAATTAAATATATTGCTTAATTAAATAATTTTTATACTAAAATTTTAGATTGATAAGAAATTATTATTTAGTAATTAGTTTAATTTATTTCATGACACCTGCTTATTTATTTTCGTAACATATCATCAAGATGTTAATTTAAATCCTTTGTTTTTCCGTTCTTTACAATTGGTTGATTTTTATGCTTCGTAACGACTTATCCACCAGTTTGCCATTATGTATTTTTCTTTTAATGAAAAACATGACAATAATGAGATTTTTATATATTTACCAGTCAATAAAAAGAAAAATTTATAGTCGGTAGAACATAAACTGCATGATGTTTATTTTTTGCTATTTTTTCTTTAAATAAATTTTTATTTTAATGATTTTAATGATATTGTATTTATGGTTTTATCTTTTAAATTTTTGACAATTAATCATAATTATCAATAATTTGCAAGTTTTATTGATCTAAATTTTTCAATAATTTGTGAATAATGGTGGATTTTTTATAATAAAAATTAATAGAACATTAATTTATGCAGTGCATAATTTTTTAACTTCCTTTTTTTCTCTGCTGAATTATCATTTAAATTTAAAATTCAAATATCTTATTTTTTAAAACTATTTATCTATTTATTAACTGTGTTTTTAAAGAAAAATTTTATTTGATGATTAATACTTGTGGGGTGCCTATTCTTATTCTAAGAGTTAATCAAAACTTCATGAGTTCTGCATTTTGCGAGGAAACATTGTTGGCCCTCATTTATTATTTATTATTTTATAAATTATTAAATTGTTCACACTTATTTCTTTATCATTGTGATAAAAATAAAATTTATTGTTGTTATTTTAGTTATTAAAATTTTACATTAAAATTATTTTTGCTTGATTATATTGCCTTTTATGCGTTATTAATCCTTTTTCTCTTTATGAGAGCATTTGATTTAGAATTCGTAGTTTATTTTATATCATATTTTCCAATTCATTAAATTTGTTGGGTTTAATATTATATTTCGCCAAATAGCTATTTATTTGTAATTATTTTTATGTTTGTTTATGACAATTTTTTACCATATACTCGTCATAAATTAATAATTATGGTAGTAATCACACGAAAACATGTTACTAGTTTAAAAATTAGAAGTCTTAAATATTTACAAAATAGTTACGGGTCCAAACTGCCATTAAAAGTGTATTTTATCTCTGATTTATAAAAATGTAAAGTTTAATTTTTTATATTGTTATTTAATATATACATTTTTCATATTTTAATGTTTTTTAGAAATAAGTATTTATAGTACAGTTAAAATTTAAAATTTATTTATTGTATTTTTATTACGAACTCATTTTTGCATAAAATTAATTATTGAGTTGCAAAAATCTATGAGGATAATTTTGTTAAAATCAAAATTTAAAAAATATCTAAATTTGGTTTTCCGAAAAAAAGATCATAGAATAATAGACCAACCCAACGAGACAATTGTTTGAAGAAGATAACAAGTAAATTTAAATAAATATTATTTTTAAATTGTCGTTTTAATGAAATCACATGCAATAAGTTCTCGTCACGCCTTTTCCATTTCAAAGAAAATATAAATATTTTTTGAGGAAAAATTAATTCTTTATCTTTTTTTGTGTCAATAATTTATTCAATTGAGTTAAAGCCGCATAAAAAATAAGTAAAATTTTTTTAAAAAAGTTTTAAAAAATTAACATTTTAGACGCAAGACAAAAAGGAAATGAAAAAATTATGATGAAATTAAAAGATCTCAAAATAAAGCAAAATAAATACGTTGACATCTTTCCGGTCAACAAATTCAAGGAATATAAAAGCAAATAAATGATGGCATATAAACTAAATTCAACTTTTTAAAATATTAGTAATAATTTGATTTTTATTTGTTATGCTTAGGAATACATATAAATTTATTTTACCAAGGTAGGCAAACTCGGTTTATTTCATAATCCATGACCATTGATACAATTTGCAATTTTAATTAATTTTCGAAGAATGCTTTTCTAATAGTGAGTCTTTTTTAAAAACAATATTTTCAAAAAGAGTATTTTTAATTTCTTATTGTAATTTTTATGAATTTTTAAAGCCCTTTAATAATTTATAATTCGATAATAATTCAATTATTTATTAAAAATAATTAAATAATTAATTATTGTAACTTTATTGATATAAAATAAATAAATATTTAATGTTAAAAATACGATAATTATAAATGATTTCTCCATACTTTTTTATTTAATTTTAAGAACTATGCTTTATTTTATTACAGAGATTTAAAATGAATCTTATTTATCATATTTTTCAATAACTTTAGTATATTTGAATTAATGCAGAAAATTTTTCGTTATCAGTTGACAAAGTAATTTATTTTTCAAATTTTTTTATCAAATATAAATTTTTATTTATATCTTAGCTTTCTTAAGTTTATTTAGGTTGTTGTATTATTATTATTTTATTAATTTATATACGTATATTTTGTTATTTTTTTAAATATTTTTTATGAACTTTTACTTAATTATAAATACAGAGATAGTTTGTTTTTTTGATTTACTTAATAGATAAATATTGTATTAGTAATTTTAAGCCTAAATGTAATATTTAATAATTCAAATCTTGAAATAAATTTTGATGTAAATTTTGTTTGAATTATTAATTTTATTAATTATGAACCTTCTCAAAATTTATATGAAATTTTATTTTATTTTTTGTAAATTGTTTTATTGGAAATCTAAGGACTCGTCCAACGGATTCCGAATTTCAAATTCATGGACATTTTGCAAATTTACTTGTATAAATAAATAAAATATTTGATTTTTAAATAATTCTGTGTATTAATTTATTTCTAGGAATTTAAAAAAAGATAAATTATTTTTAATAATCTTGTGATGTAAATCGATTCAAAATACTTATTTTCAATATTTAATTATGTTTTTTTAATAACTAAATAATAAACAAAATCTTATCATCATCATTTTTTGTAGTTACACATGCGAGATTTTTTCTTATGTACTTATTCAAAATTTAATTACAATTCTTTAAATTAAACAAAAAAATGTTCATATTACAAATATGAAAATAATTAACTTTAACAGGTTAAAAGAATATAGCATTGCATTCTGTTATCTTTTTTAACTAAAATTTTATTTTTATATGAGAAAATTAAACTTCGTTCTCGGTATTACTGCTTTAAATTTTTAATAGATTCTTATCTGTTAAACTATTTCAAATATTTATAAAAATTAGTTTATGTAATCTAATACGAATAAAAAATCTTATAATTTAGTGTTCAAACAAAAATATGTAAATATTTATTCTTCTTATTCTTTTTTAACAAATTGCTGTAGAAACATTTATTTTATAATTATTCATTCATCTCTTTTTTATGAATAAATCTTTTGTAATTATTTTTACTCTTGTAAATTTTTCATAAAATTATTTTTCTAACAACTTTTCTATTTTTTTATTAAAAGTTTTAAATATACATTTATATTTTTTTTAATATTTGAAAGAAAAAAAATATAAATTTAACACAATATATTATTTATTGTTATAAGATAGAATAAAAAATGTTTTTTTGTTTGATTATTCATAACCAATTTATGAAACCAAAAATTTATTTTAATTTAAAACAGTATAAAAAACAAAATGTAAAATTTCAGTTATAACTAATATTTGGGTATAATAACTTTAAATACTTAATAAGCATATTTTCAAAAAACAAAAACTCATTGAATAATTTCCAAAAAATTTATGAAACAGAAAATAACAAACTACAGAACAGTGGAACATATGAGGAAATAGCAATATTTATTTCGTAAAGTATTAAATTCAACAATTAACACGTGTTGACGTAGTTAAGAAATAAATTATTACAAAAAATAAAATAAATTCAAAAGAAAAATAATGAAAACAAAAGATTTCATTAAAAATTACAAATAAAATTCAAATTGAAATATACGAATAAATTCTAATCGAAAAAATCAAAAATATTTGAGAGCTAACATACTTTGAATTAACTAAAAAATAAAAGCCAAGTTTATTTAAGAAATCGAGAAATTCAAAAATAATAATTTAATTCATAAACGTTAAAATAAAATAAATATTTGAAATAAATTATTTAAATCTTTAAATAAAATAAAATAATAATATTTTCTCGAAGTTCTCCTATCAACTAGATTAACTAAACCAATTATAGCGTTTTATAACTCGAGATTTAATCAAAGATAATTTTCTTAATAAATCAAAAATCCCAATAACATTAAAATTAGCAGATCAAATAAATCATTTATTTTGGTTTCAAAAATATTAATTAGATATCCTGTTGCTTCTGGAATATACTTCGCAAAGTTAACATAAATATGCGTGGAGAATTGAAGCAAATTCATAATGGAATGCTACCAAGTAAAAGAATTTTACCGTGAATCTGTCGCATATGAATTTTTATGATTCTAAAAATATAAACAAAATTAAATTTTAATTAGAATTAAAGAAAGTCAAATGAATTATCAGTTGAATTAGAAGCCTTTTAATTCGTAATCTATTTATTATTTTGAAAAAAAACGAACTCGAACAAAATGAAAATCATTAATAAGAAATTTCATCTAAAAGTATTAGATGATAGGAAGTTAATTAAATAATCATTGCACCATATAGAATTTTTAAATAAGCTTTATAATACATATTTTGCGAAACGGAAAATGCAAAATGAAAAAAAAGCGAAATGCGAAAAGCCAAAAAGTGCGAAAAAGCGAATGGTGAAGTGCGAAATTTTTTCAAAAATTAATAACAATTTAAACATTTTATAGCAAAAATAATTGTTAATTTTTTAATATTTACTTCTATTTTAACGAAATCACATTAATCATTTAAGTAACTTTAAATAATAATGATTATTTTTTCATATTAAAATCAATCATGGCCTCATGCGGATTAGGAGAATTGGTAATTTATCCAAAGTATTTACCGGACTTAAAGTGTATATTATGGTAATTATATAATTTATAACATAAAATGAAAAATTGTTTTAATTCATTTCTTTCACTTACTTTTTTTTATAAATAAAATTTTATTTCATAATTGGCTTTAATTCATTTAATTTTATTTTTCTCAAGTAACTCAATTCCTAAATAATCACCAAACATAGAAACCAAATGTTATATTTTTTTGTAAATTATATTGTGTTTTTTTTATTTTATAATACTGAAGATCTACTCTATATAAATTAAAGAAAGGGCGTGTGTATCTGTTTTTAACTATGCAAAATTAACTTATATTTATTTATAATATATCGGTTAAATTCAATGTAGATAATTACTATTTAATTCTTTTAATTCTTGAGCAATCTCAATTGACATTGCGATTTGGTGGAGTATTGAAAGGCTCTTTTAAACGATTTTCTAAATTCATTTTTCTTCCTATTTAAAGTAGTTCATGAAAAGATAATTTGATTTTAATTTAATTTTTCTTTAATATTGAGTTTATTGAATGTAAAATTCATTTAAACTTTAGTATCTTTATTTGGCAATTTTTATTTAATTTTTCAACTTTTAATAGTACAAAAATTGGTTTTTGTCTAATTAATTATTAATATTATTTTTTGAGATTTGTTTCTTCAGTGAACATAAAAATCATTTAAATCTGTTTTATGAGTGTCCTTCATCATAATTCAAAGCATATAAAATAAACAAAATATAAATTTTATTTTTATCACACATTGTTTAATTTTATTTTTTTGGTGAAATGATAATTTTTTTAGTTTATTACGGTATTTTTACAAAGATTTTATGTGAATTATCACAACTTTAAAAGATGTTGTAAAAAATTTACATTATTGGATTATGTCTTTTCTGCATATGAAATAATTTTTTTCTCCATTGATAGTTAAATTCTTTTTAGAAGAGCATCCATCAGCTGTTTAAAGTATTAGAAAAAAGACGGAAAGTCTGAACCCAAACATAAAAAACTAATTCTAAATGCTATTAAAAATAAAACAATTCTTAAAATGTCTTTTAAATCAACTCGGCCAGATCAGTCCTTCAAGGAGATCTGTAAACCTACAAATGACTTGAAATTGTGAAAATTACAACTTATGAAAAAATAATCGGTACTTTTCCGGCCGGACATTCATCAATTTTCGGCAGATGCCCGGGTTAACAGCAGTCAACGGCGTAAAAAAATGGAAATATTGATATTTTTGATTAAAAAAGATTGGAGCTAATTACATGAAAAATGCGAAAAATTTAAAAGTATTATAAATTTATTTGAATATAATATTTTAAAATTATAGCTAAAAATTAAACTTATAATAAATTCAACCACCATTTAAAAGCAATTAATGCTTGGAAAATAAAAGAATTATATTTATAAATAAAACATAAAGCAATTTTAAAAAAAGGTTTGGGTCTAAATACTTAGTGGCCGGCTTGGGTAAATTATAATAAATATAAAATTTCAAAATATTAAAACCAACAAATGATTTAAATTAAATTTATTCACTCACTTATAAATTTAAGAAAATAATCAAATTCTGAATACAACATCAATCAATTAAAAAAGAAACATCAGTTTTGGGCGTTTAAATATTCCCTTTTTTAATTCTTATATATTTGTTTCAGATTTCCTAATGATTTTTTTATTTAATATGATTAACATAAATCTAGCATGCACAGAATCTCAACATTTATAAAATAGCTAAAATTCTATCTTTCGTATAATGGAAAATATTTAAGATTTTAATTGGATTTTTCACTCCTTTTATGAACTTAAGTAATTTATTTATATGTTTGTTTTGGGCGATTTAATCTTGCAAATTTCTTATGATATGATGAATTTAAGCGATTCGAATTTAGAAATTATTAAATATATTACATATTTTCATTTATTTTTCTTAACCATTATTTATATTGACAGTATATGGTCATAAGAACAAAAAAATTTCTTATAAATATAATGAAGGGTTTCATGAAGTCATTATTTTAAAACAATTAATATGAATTTTTCATATTTCTTTGGAATTAATACCGCAGAAAATCTCCTTGTTTTGGTTGCCTCTCTTAGTTTGACATAATGGTCGTGCGAGTTTTCAAAATATGATTTTATCGATGGACAAATTTAGGTTGTATTTTAATATTTAAATTTCTTGTATCAATTTTATTCTATTTTATTTATTTAGTCATTTTGCTATTTAATAGTCAATTTTTCCGTAAAAGCAAACTCCTATTTTGGTCCACAGCCTTTCCTATCAATGATAAAAAAAATAAAATTTTATTGAAATAAATTAATTCATATTTCAGCTATAAAAATATTATATCGATTAATTTATCTTTGATTAAATTAACATTAATAATGCTTTTTAAATTACGCCCAGTTTAATGGTTTTTTAAATAATGACCATTTTATACTGATTTAGAATGAGGGTTATTCAATGAAAATAATATCATAGAAATTTTAATGATTTATATAAGTAAGTGATAAATTCAATAGGATAATGGATGAACATTTTACAGAATTTTAAATTGTACTAAAATTAGTTTTTTAAATTTAAAATTTATAAGATTAATTTTATATTACCCAACAAATTTTAAAATCAAAAATTTATTTATTATAAATGCCACTTGTAAGATTAAATAAATTAATGTGAATCCATTAAAATCACATGCCTGCCAGGTTAAATAATTTCCTCGCTTAATGTTAAGTATATTTGTTTTCTTTTGTTGTTAAATTTTTAAAATGAACTTTATATTTTTAATACTTATATCAAAGTTGTCTATTTCATAAAATATGAATATTTTCTATTTTTGGTAGGCAGATAAAAATTAGGTCATGAATATTTTTTAATATCGCTAATTTGATTGCAATTTATCGAATTACGCACTTTCAAAGCATTTGAAGGCTGAGCAGAAAAATATGAATTTTTAGGCAAATTCTTTTTTTTCAGAATATTGTAATAAAGAGTTCTAAAATAAATACGATGAATAATAATATTTTATTGATGAAATGCCATTTTCCTGGTTAAATGGCGATACTTGGGGATCTTTTCTCTTATTATTTTTGTGAATGCGAAAATGCGAACAATTTTTTAAACTTGAGTTAAAATTAGATCTATTAACTGTTTATAAAATAATTTTTTATAATTTAAATATTGTATAGTTAAATAAATTTCAAATATTTTTGGTGTTAAAGACTTAATTAATGTTTTTACTCACACAGAATGTAAAGCATTTTTTCTAAATAAAAGATTGGCCGCCGGCCGAACTTCTGTTTAAACAATGATTTATATAAAAAAAGTTAAAAATCTATTATTTAATTTGGTTTTACAGCTTTAATTTATTGCTAATTTAAATTACAAAACAAAAAGCACCACTTTTAGATCATTTTTGGACTGAATTATACCTTGTTATTTAAAGGAAAATATTTGTATTATTTAAATCACTTAATAATTTGAGGATTCCTTGGTGGGTGACTATAAAAATCGTTCCTATTAATCTTCCTTTAGCTTATAAAGAATTTAAAAAGCAGAAAAATTATATTTAATATCGTACATATTGATCTTATATTTAAAATATTTTGAATTTATTAAATAAAATTTTGAAAGCTGTAAAAATAAAATGAAAAAAACAATAAAGAACATGCAGGAAAAAGTTGTTTGCAACCGATTTGTGGTGGACGATTGTTAAAGGCGACCAACTAAATAAATTAAACATAAATTAAGTAAAATCGTTTTTGTATTGCGTTTTATCCTCAAAAAATCATAAAAGTGCTTTAAAATAGAAATATAAAACAAAAATTTAAACCAAGCAATTAAAAAAAGAAACCTTAAATGAAAAAATGAGTATACGTATTTGAAATTTGAAAATATAACTTGAAAAATATAGCTTTATACTCTTAGAAACAATACTGTCAAATACAAGTATATTTGCAAATATTTAAAAAAATTATATTTTTTAAATGAACATCTCGAATCAAAAAATTTGATTTCTTTTAAATAAATAAAAACATTATTAGAACTAACACCGACTTACAAACGTATTACAAAAGTTTAAAATTTACTTAATGATAATTGAAATTTAAATGAGATGGCAAGAAAAAACTAAATGAATTGAATGATATTTATAATCTAATTTTAAAATTTTGAAAAGTTATTATTTATTTTTTAAAAACCTAATGAATACAATCAAATAGATTTTTGAAATCGCAAGACGAATTCCTTTTTCTCAAAATACGAACTCATGACGGTTCTGGATATCAAGAATTTTTTGTATTTAAATTAAAAGTGGAAAGAAAGCAGTAATAGTTCAATCAATAAAATATACAATAATTTAATATTTTTAAATTTAAAAAAAATATAGATATCTTTAACTGTAATAATAAAATAATAATAAGTGTAAAATTATCGATTTATTAACAAAGAAAGAATAATTAATTTAATTGAAAAGTATTAAACAATTAATATTGGTATTCGATTATAATAATATTCCTTAATAAAATAAAAAGAAATAAATAATATTGAAAATCGCAATATTGCCAAAATCTTTTCTAAAACAAATTACTTATCTATATAAATATCAAAAATTTTTAATAAATTTTGTCAAAAATTAATTGTGTGTTGGCATTCTCATAGTGGCAAACGAGAATAAAAATATTTTAAAGACAATTAATTAAATAAAATGTTATATGTGCACTGGAAATTTCATAATGTTGCAATGGACCATAATGAATAAAATCAATGAATTTATCACGAAATTTATAAAATTAAATTGGAAAATATTACGAAGTGTGACGATATCTATGTGACGCCCTTCTACAAAAAAGCCAGATCATGTCAAGAAAGGCAGAAAGGCAAGGCCTTATTTTAAGTAATCGACATTTATAAATGCAAAACTTAAATATTAAAAATCCTTAAACAAGTAAAAAGAAACACTTGAATTTTAACTCATATTTTCTTCTAGGTTTAAAATATAATTGACTATATAAAATGAATTATTGATTCAATTAATTATTATAGAACTAAAAAACTAAAAATCATAAATAAATGAGCCCATGATTATTATAATATTGGCCAGAAAATGTAAATAATAAAAAATTTAACAAAATTTTTAAAAAATTTTAAAAACTTGTTCAATACGTAAAAAAAGAGCGTCATTGCAGATTCTTCTATTTCGGGCTCTGCTGAATTATTTTAATAATTTTTTTTTGAGCTGAAGTTTTCGGATTTACATATTTATATTAAATAAAATTACTATTAAAAAAGAACTTATATATATTATAAATTTAAATGACGGAAAACCAAAATCGCCGTCGGGAGTGTCGCGAAGAGCGCATAAATTTAAAACACTAAAAATAAAAATAAATAATCTTGAAAGATTTAATAAATCTAATGAAAAAAATTTATGAAAATGAATAAATTGCAGAAAGTTAAATTTTAAAATTATAATTGGACAAATCCAATAATAACAAAAAAAAAAGTATAAAATGTAAGAAAATATTAATCGCAAATTTCAGAAGAAATTAATTTATAAATTAATTTATCAAAAAATAATAAATGAATAGTTTGATAAAGTAAAAAGAATGATTATTTTTATTAATAAGATATTTAAATAAACTTTTGTTTTTGTTTATTTTTTGCGGTCTTTATTAAAAGATATTTAAATATAGTATTTTTTTACTTATGCATTTTCAAAAGCATCTAAAAAATTACACTATATCAAAGCAAGAATTTATAAAAAAAAATTTAAAATAATAAAATTTATAAAAACAAAAAAAATAGATAAAATATGAGTCTTTGCTTATTTAGAACCAATAAAATCAATAAATATTTAAATTGCAATACAATATTTATTAAATATCATTAACTCATTGCTATAATTTTTATTTTTACACTTGTAATCTTTTTTTTATATTTTTCCATTTAAATTTTTATTCTTTTTATTAAGTAAAATAACTGTTTAAATAATTTTGAGTCAAATATTAAAATGTGGTTCTTAATTTATTTTGATTCATCATTTTAAATTACTTTTCTGTTTTATATCTTTTTTTATTTTTAAAAAGATGAAGTATATTCTTCATTGTTTCTTATACCTGATTTAGGCAGGGTTGTAAGATTTGTCTTTATTTAATCTCTTTGTCTTTGTTTTAATCTTATTTTTGGATTCAGAGAGAAATTTAGGGTTTAAATGATACTTTTTGAAAGAAATATTTTTTGAAGTAAATTAATAGGCTAAATTTATTTATTATTATGTTTGGTTAATTTTGATTCTAATATTTTCCATATATTACACGCAATGCTTCCTTCAGTTAAAGGTTTTCTTCGCGGTTTTGTTGAGCAATGAATTTGGTATTTGTTTTTTAATATTCGGATTTTAAAGTTTGTTATGCAAATGTGTGTTAATTTTAATCTTTGTTCCTAAATTTTCATTTCTATGATTTTAACACTTAAAAATAGTTTTTTATTCATTTGATATTTTGAACTTTAAAGGTTGTTTTAGATCAATCGTTAAATGTGCACTTTTAGGTCTATTAGTTTATATTCATTTTACCCGTCCAATCATTTTAATGTATTTCTTTATTTTTCATTTGAGATTAAAGAATAATTCTTTATCCTGCAAAATTTCAAAAAATTCATTAAGCTTCAAAAAAGTTATGAGCTGAAAAACTTAAAAAAGCAAGTTTTCTTGGACATTTTTTGTCATAACTTTTCTTCAATTGCAATATAATAGAAAACAATTAGTGCTATCAAATGACATTAAGAATCAAAAATTATATTGTTTTTGAACAAAATTTTATCAAAATTTTTACATTTTGATGAATTTTCTAATACGCCAGTAGTATAAGGTGTAGTTTACACGTGTCCAAATTCCTCCCCCCGCCCAAAAAACACCCATTTTACCAATGTTTTAAGTGTCGAGACCACCCAGGGTGATCCCAGGGGCAGGGGGTCCAAACCCATGAGGGGATTTAATTCAACCATAAGCAAGGGGATCCGAACCCAAGAGCCAAATCCAGAGCACAACCAATAGGCCAAGGATAGTGTTGACAGAAAAAGGATAAATGTCTTATATGTGTGATTTAAAATCACTCAGTCCCAGGGGCCGGGGTCCAAGCCCATGAGAGGATTTAATTGAATTAAATCCTCACAGGCAGGTGGATTCGAACCCAAGAGGTCGAATCCAAAGCACTACCATTCGGGTAGCGGTACAGTTATCCGAAAAAGGATAAATGTCATCTATATATGATTAAATTAAAATTAATTCACCAACAAGCAACAGGACCCGAACCCGAGAGTCGAATCAAAAACAATACCATTCGGTCAACGGTACAGTTATCCGAAAAAGGTTATTTATCAGCTATATGGTGAAAAATGGTGACACATGAGTCAAAACGGGAAGGAGACGGGGTCCAGATGACCTTTGTGCCCTTATGCCTATTTAAAGAGAAAATACTATGAAAAAAAACACAAATAAATTTTATTAAAAAATGTTCAACGCGCCGTTTACATTAATTTTATCCGGCGCTACGGGAAGTGGAAAAACTCAATGGTTATTAAAACTTTTAAAACACTACAACATGCTGATCGCACCGCCGCCTGTAAAAATACTCTATTGTTATTCCGAGATGAACGATTCTGTGATTGGGTTAATGAAACAAGGAATTGAGACACATAACGGGGTCCCGACTCAAACATTGGTTCAAAGCATGCCTAAACCCTTGCTTTTGATCCTAGACGACCTGATGCTGAGCGTAAACAACGATTTTTTGGATTTATTGTTCACCCGAGGCTCCCATAACTGGGACGTAAGTGTGATTTTTGTAACGCAAAGTCTCTATGGACGCAATATTCGTACCGCAAGAGCCAACAGCCATTATTTGGTTTTAACTCGGAATCCTTCTGGCCAACTCCAGGTCAGAACGGTGGGATCTCAACTCTTTCCGAAGAGGCTAAATTATTTTATGGAGGCATACAATGATGCAACCAGCGAACCGTTCAGCTATTTGGTTATAAATATGCATCCTAATGCGCCCGAGTCTGAACGTTTAACAACTAAAATTTTCCCTAATGAACAACGTGAGGTGTACCTACCAATTGAATAGAGAAAGGGTATAAAAGGTTGAGAAAATCTATTTTTGTCACTACAAATGTATGAATTCAGTCCATATATAAGGGAAAACGCAGAATTTTTTAAAAAAATCGCCTCTACGAAATCGGAAAAAAAGAAAAACATTCTTCTGCGAGACGCCACAGCCGAACAAATATTAGGACTTGTTGAAATTTGTGCAAACATATTAAAGTTCAATTTCAGCCTAAACAGAAGCCAGAGGAAACGGTTGGCCGAATACGCGGACTATTATCGTGCAATTGCACGCTCGCGTAGCGAAAAGACAGCGAGAAAGAGATTACAACAGGGAAGTGGTATTGCATTAGGAGCAATATTAGTACCTATTCTTGGTGCACTAGCTCAACACTTGGTCGAAAAAATTACGGCCTAACAGGTGGGAGTTACCAATGATATTTACAAAAAAGATGGTTATGGTGCCAGAAAGCGAGTATTTGGCCCTCATTAATCTACTGAAAGGGAGCAGCGGCGTATCTCCTCCTCTAGCCGATCCGTTACAGGGCGAGAAAACGCTGCTTGATGTACAGATTCAAAGGAATTTGGCAGATCCAAAAACGAACGCAGAAATAAAAATGAAACGTCACTCATGGTTGTACAAACGTAGACACCAGCTAAAAGATATTATTGAGAACAAACCTCAAAGAGTGATTGTTGAAAATAATGCAGTTACTGCACCAAACGTTGCGCCGTATATGGGCATTCAAAAACAACAAACACCGTCAAATGTGAATGCACCACACCGCAATTCGACTTCAATTCAATCATTTGGTGGCGTAAGTAAGAGCAACACTGATGTAGAAGAGGACACGGATTTTTCAACTGCTTCTGATCAGGTTGAGCCTGCTGCTGCTTCTTCTGCTGCTTCGTCGGGGAAAACGCCGCACCAAAAGACGCCAACCGTTTCATTAAGGACCAGCCCGAAAAATTTCCCAAAAATGATGGGCATTATCGGGAAGGATCACAAAAAATTCGGTGTCAATGCAAGCAGCGGAGAAATTTTGACTAATTTCAATAAACCCGTTTCAGGTTCTCATTTCACCGAGTCGTTAAAACATTTGACAGGTCAGCGCGATGATGTGCCCAGAGGCCATCGCTTCTTCATTCAGCGCATCTCCAAAGACCCGGAAATGATGAAACTGCTTCAAAAAATGCCACAAAGAGGGGAAGGTCGGCGACGCAACACAGTGAAGAAGATGAAAAGGAAAAAAATTGTGCTTGTCAATGTGAATTCATCGTCTATAAAAACGCCAGGTTTACACAGAATGGAACCAAAACGCAAATTTAAACCTGAATTATGGGCAAGACTATAATTGCACAGCAGCCGACTGTGGATAAATTATTGGAGCAAATTTATTACGATTTACGCTCACCGGCCAGCTATGCTGGTATGCTAAAAGTTTGGGAGGAGGCCAAGAGAAGAAATCCCCGAATTTCCTTACATAATGTCTATGATTTTCTTCATCGCCAACGCACTTACACATTGTTTAAGCCACGGAGAAACAAATATCCTAGGCTCAAAACTGTGCCTAGTGGTTTGCATACAGATTGGCAATGTGACCTGTGCATTATGGATACGTTAAGGGCGCATAATGACGGTTACCGCTACATTTTGGTTTGTATCGATGTGTTTAGTAGAAAAATTTTTACCGCAGAGTTGGAGTCGAAGAAAAGCGAACACATGATTGAAGCATTTGAAAAGGTGTTCAAAAAAGCCGGTGTGCTGCCTAACAAACTGTACAGTGATGCAGGTTTGGAGTTCCAAGCAAAACGGATGATTGAATACTGGAAGCAAAAAGACATAATCAAACACATAATGTACAGTCCTAGCCTACATGCGGGTGTGGTTGAAAGGGCGAATCGAACACTCAAGGAGCGCTTATACAAATATTTTAGCGAAAATAATACTCTAAGGTGGTTGGGGGTGATAGATAAAATCGCAAATAATGTGAACAATACTACAAATCGTACCATTGGTACAAGTCCAGCTTCTGTAACCTTTAAGAATGCTGCGGAGTTAAGAAAACGTCTATATAAAGAACACACCGGTGACAAGGAAATCAAAGTAAACGCAAAATTCAAATTTGGCGATATTGTAAGAATTAGCAAAGAGAAAGGTCATTTTTCAAAAGGTTACTATCCAAATTTTACTGACGAACTTTTTAGGGTCCAACGTGTAAACAACACAGACCCGCACTCGTATAGAATACGTGATTTGAACGGAGAAGACATAAAGGGAATCTTCTACGATCAAGAACTTGTAAAGACAACGGAAAAGGGTACCTACCGCGCAGAAGTGCTAAAATCGCGTACACGAAACGGAGTCAAAGAACATTTCGTCCGTTGGGTTGGCTTGTCTGACAAATACAACAGCTGGGTCCGTGATTCAGATTTGGTGAAACGGAGATCATTTGAATAAACAATGGAAGATTTTTACATTGTGCTTCCTTCAAACACACCTGGTCCAGGAAATACGGCTTCAAATTTTACGGTTAGACTTCCGCATACTTTAGAGCTTGACTCCAAATGGTCCGTCGCATTATCAGCAATAATCTATCCGTATTCTTTCCCGTCGATCAGTGTGGACGAGGATGACTCTATCTCTGTCAAACTGGTTAATCCTAACTACAGAGAAGATGCTGGGAATTCTGATGAGGAATCGCAAAAGTTTATCAATTTGTCAGTGAAGATTCCAAATGTACAATTCCTAACTGTACAAAGTTTACAAAAAACACTGAATCAAATAATCCAGAATGCTTACGATACAAAATTTGGCGGCTCATCATTAAATGATGGTACACCCAACAACAGAGCCAAACGACAAACCGAATTGTCAGAAACAGGCGCTGGAGTTATCGAAGTAGAGAATTTCTTCACTCGAAATCCATTTGACTACTGGCAACAGATTGGAGAACTGAGAAAAAAGCACTATCAGCTCAGAGAAAGGGTTGAAAAAATGACAAAGGAGTACAATTCCACAAAGGATGGAGAACGAAAAACACTTCTTTCGACGGAGCTCGGGGTCTTTCAGGGGCGAGAAACATTTCTGAAAGAACATTTGCATTTGATTGAAGAAGAGGCGAAGAAAGACTCATTGACCGTTTCTTTGCCCGATAACCCGACAATTATAGAGAGCAGCTGGACGGGTGTAGGTCAACTTACCTCCGAGATGTGTTAGATCTACAAACACAGATGGGAGAGTATGAAGGAGTTAAAGATTTGAAAAGGCTTGAAGAGCTCAATTCACAAACAGAACGAATGAGAAATTCCATACACGTCTTAAAGCTTCTAATTATTTTTAAGATTTATTTGCAGAAATAATGGGAGCTTCTAGGATTAGTCATGTCCTTGTGCCAAAAATAGTTAGGTTTTAAAAAACCCAAAAATAGGTGATAAATAAAACCGTATTACTTCAAATGCTCATAAGCGCACGAAATTTTAAAGAATTAATAAAAAAGACGACAAGTAAGGATGATTAGTTAATCCTAAAAATTATTAAAATCGAAATTTTATTGATTTTAATAAAATAATTAATTAGAAATAAAAAAAATTTTATGAATAAATTCTTCCAATAACTCAAATAATGGTAAAATAAATGTTTTCCATCCAATTATATGTAATGATTAGGGAAGAGCTTACCTATTTTTTTCCTGAACTCCCAATAACCTGAAAACATGAAAAACACGTTTTTTCGGTTGTTGTTAAGCTACTTTTCGAGTTTTTGAACCTATTTTCTAGTTTTTTATTTTTTTGAACCTAAAAACTTTAAAAAATTTTGAAAAAAACTAAATATGCATTTATAATATTTTTTTCTTAAATAAAATCCAAATAATTAATTTTAGTCTATTAAGAGCCTTTTTATTCACATGAAAAAACCACAACTCTACTATAATTTCTTTCATTTTGAAATGCTTGAACCACTAATTTTCATCATTTGCAATTTTCTAATCACTCACTTTTGGATTATCATTTTACATATTTTCCAAAAATAATAATTTATTTTTTCCTTTTTTATTAATCAATAGAGCAGAGAAAAAAGAAAGTATTTCATAAAAAAATTTATTTTAAATAAATGTGATCAGTAGGGAAGAATATATCATCTTTTTTTCATTTTTAAAGCAATTTTTTATGACTTTTGTTTGAATTTTTTATTTTCTGATTTAATTTGACTAATTAGGGCAATTAGAATTAAAATCAAACAGAACAATAGTAATATTTGCATTTTCCGAGATTATATTCCCAAATATGAATTTATATAATATTTTTTTCTTAAATAAAATCCAAATAATTCATTTTAGTCTATTAAGAGCCTTTTTATTCACATGAAAAAACCACAACTCTACTATAATTTCTTTCATTTTGAAATGCTTGAACCATTAATTTTCATCATTAGCAATTTTCTAATCGCTCACTTTTGGATTATCATTTTACATATTTTCCACAAAAAAATAATTTATTGTTTTCCTTTATTTATTAATAAAAAGAGTAGAAAAAAAATTATTTAATAAAAAAATTTTTTTTAAATAAAAGTGATCAGTAGGGAAGAAAATCATCATTATTTACAAATAAATTTGATTTGCGATTTTTTTCCCGGAAATTCAGTAGAATTGAGCTTTTTTCATGTGAATAAAAAGTCTCTTAATGGACTAAAATGAATTATAAGAAAAAAAAACATTATATGAATTCATATTTGGGAAAAAAATCATAAAAATGAAATTATTATTTTTATTCTGTTTGATTTTAATATTAATAGCCCTAATTACTTCAAATGAATTAGAAAATAAAAAATTGCAACAAAAGTCATTTGATGAAATATTTGGAGAAAAATGGGAAGAAAAATAACAAAAAATGCAAAATGAACAGAAGAAACGGGAAATAATAAGAAAATATATAAATCAAAAATATATTAATGAATTTGGTCTTCAAAAAAATAAATGTCATAAATCAAAAAGTGATCAAGAAAAGCTCGCAATAGTACAAAAATATGTTGAAATGAAAATTGTTATGTCCAAACGTGGACACAACTTAAAATTAATAAAGTTTATTTGTCAGAAGTAAATAATAAAAGTCGGAGTGAAAGACGAGCGATGAGGAAGGAATTCAATAATTAAAAAGCGAAGTCCATGGATGAGTGAAAAGAGACGGGTATTTATGAAAGCGAGAGAAAGGAAAAAGAGTGGAAATACAGTAACCAGAAAATGACGTAAATTTCAATATTTAACAATGTACTCTACACCTCCCCGTTTAAGTTTGAATTGGTTTAAAAAAAATGGGTAGGCGAAAGCAAAATGATCACGAAATGTAATCATAACGTTGTTTTGAGGTGTCTAATTCCAATTTCTTTGTTGGACGCCGTTGACGGTCTGAACGTCGGACTTCGATTTGTTTATCGGCGTCATCGGCGATTTGTTGTTGTTGGTCTCGAGCAATGGCACCGTTTTGATCCACTTCATCAGCGAAACGAACGTGGCGCCTTTGAACAAGACCAGGAGAACCATGCTGTGTGCCGGGCCCAATGTTATGTCCAAATGTGGACACAACTTAAAATTAATAAAGTTTATTTGTCAGAAGTAAATAATAAAAGTCGGAGTGAAAGACGAGCGATGAGGAAGGAATTCAATAATGAAAAAGCGAAGTCCATCAACTTTTGAAAAATGCTTGGCGCACTTTTGACTCCGAATGGCAAACGTTGATACTGAAATAAACCACGGTGCGTGTTTATGCCCACCAGCTCCTTTGACTCTTCGTCCAATTCGCCTTGGAGGTACGCGTTGCGGAAATCAATTTGACTAAAAACTGTGCAACCCTCCAGTGAGGCAAAAATATCATCAATGCGTGGCAGCGGGTGGCGGTTTAGTTCCAGACTGTTATTAAGCCCGGTTGCAAAATCAATACAAACCCGCACGTTGCCACATTTCTTCTTAACGACCACAATTGGCGCCGCCCATTTGCTGAAGTCCACTGACTTATTGGCACCACAAGCGAGCAAACGGTCGAGTTCTTCGTCGACAGCTGCTTTGGCTGCATGCGGAACTGGACGAGGCCGGCAGAAAATGGGCTGTGCGTCCGGTTTGAGATGAAGGTGCGCTCGCATCTTTGTGCAAAGACCCAAACTTGAGGAAAAAACTTTTGAAAATTTTTGCTTTAAATTTTTGGACAATGTGTTTGGATCGTCGCAAACTGTGACGGTTGCCTGTGCGAGGTTGAGTGTCGTAGCGATTGGTCGCTGCAATGCCACTTCAAATGCTTTGATCCATGGCAATCCGAACAAATTCATTGGTCCGTCCGGGGCGACGTGGCATTTGAGTTGAAGGGTGCAGCCCTGGTACGTGACTGAACACACAAAAACCCCAAAATTTCGAAAAAGTGACCAGAATATGATTTGGCCTTTTTGATGCCACTTATGAGTTTGGGTTTACCCAATTTTTCCCATAAACCAATCTGAATGACCGACAGACGGGACCCAGAGTCAGCCATCAATGACACATCAATGTTGTTAATCCTGCAGTTGATCATTATCCATTCCGATAAGTCGTCGTCCGTAATGTTGAAGACCGACATTGTTGCGTTGTACCGTTGTGAATTGGGCCGGGATGAAGATGACGAACGGCATTCGGAGCGGAAGTGGCCACGGCGGTTGCACTTTGAGCAAGTTGGCGCCCGTGAACAATCACGCACCCAATGCATTTGACCACAAAACCTGCACGGTGATGGCGGCTTTGGTTGGCGCTGAAAAGTGGAAGGGCTGCGATTGTTGTTGCTTTGTGCCTTCGTCGATGGGCGCTGCGATGTGCTGCGCTTTTTGTGTTGCTGTTCTTTCAATTTCTGCGGCCTGAGAGTGATGGCGTTTGTTGCCGAAATAGTTGCCAAAGATTGAGATGTGTTGCGCAATGACAAAAACGCACGGCACTCCTCAGTAAGTTTCTCAAAAGTGATCACTTCCGGCGGTGTTCTCTTTTTGGCTTCCTCCAAAATCCGTAAACAGCGTTCCCTCAGTTCCCTGTCTTCATCTGAGAGGCCAGTGAGGAAAATGAGGGCCTTGATTTCGTCTTTTGTCAAATCCATTTTCGAACTTTCACACATGGCATTCACTTGACTAGCAAAATCTAATGGTGATTGGGAAAATGATTTAGCTAACTGAAAACACTCATATCGACGAGTGAAAATGCTTTTGGTTTCCCCAAACAAAATTTTAAGCTTATCAATTGTCTGTGCCAATGACACGTTCGGCATGACGAGCGTACTCCTCCTGACCGAGTTTTCCAAGCAGCAGTCGCACTTGCATTGCGTCTGGAAGGTCCTTGCCATCCACCTGAATAAACGGGCCAAAGAAATACAGTAACCAGAAAATGGCGTAAATTTCAATATTTAACAATGTACTCTACAAAAATGAATATAAACAAATAAAAAAATATTCCTCAAAAGAATGGGACCAAAATCATAAGGAAATTTGTAATAAAATTGGAGTTGGCTATGTAACAATTGAAAGATGGAAGAAACAATTTGGAATTAGCAAGAAAAGATTAATGAAGAAAGAAAAAATGGAAAAATGAAATTATATTGGGAAATTAAAGGGAAAAATCCGAAAATGAGTGATGATTCCATTGCAAAAATGTTGGATGTTTACCCACAGAGAATTAAAAAATGAGTGACAAGGAAATTGGAAAAATATTGAAAATTGATAGAAAAAGCATTTTCAATTTAAAATATTATTTTTGGTGTTTTTTCTTTATTAATTATATAAATTTCCTTTTTTTTGAAAGTTTTCATTACGGTATTAAAAAAAGGACAAAACGAGTAACATTTTTTGCAAATTGTGACAACCCAAAATTAGTGTATATAAAATTATATAAAATTAAATTATTTAATAAAAATGAATTAGGAAATAGTAATTTATTTACAACCTGTTTTTTAATATAGGAATCTGAAATTTTCTGCTGCATTTTTGGCACTTTCGTCCAGTTGTAGCACGGGTGGCGCGTCTTTTGTGTGCCATTTTGAACCCAATCGGTGGCATTTTTTAAGCTCCTGACTAAATCTTTGTGCTATAAAAAGATAGTGATTATTCGGTTGTCCTAGAAGAAAGATTTTTTGACACATTTGCTCCCGTTGGCCCTTGGGGAAGGCTTTTTCTTTTTTATAATAATATAAAATAAAATTTCCATTTTATTTTATTTTTTTGAAATTGAACTTGTCCTCAAATTCATATCCTTAAATGTGTAATCCTCAAAAATGTTCATTTCTTAGCCAGGCGACATTTCTAAAAGTTTCTATCATTTAGCTAAAATCAACATTCTTCGGGCGTTAAAATGTCATTTCTTGGCATTTTACACCAATTTTCGGTTTAAAGCAATTCGCAGAATTCTTTTCTGCTAAATCACCAATTCTTTTTTTTAATTAAAAGGTATTTAATGTTATTAATTTTACTCAAAAATCAACTTTGTCCGTTTTTAGATTCCCATTGTGTCGAATTGTTAATGAATGTTACCCCATATTGAATTAATTTTATTTTTATTTAAAATATATATACGATTTTTGAACTGAGCACCAATCGAATTGACATACCTATTAATTAATCAATATTTAATTTCATCATTACCTTACCAATTTGAAATTTTTTGCTAAGAAAAAAAAAAAATTAATTAGTAATTACAAGGATGGAATTTTTATGTGCTAAAAATCTCGAAATATATAATAAAATATGTGCTAAAAAATGCTGAAATATGTGTTAAAAACCCAAAAAAAAATGAAAATATATGCTAAAATATGTGCTCAAAATTAGAAAAATCCGGTCTCGTTATGCAGAAAAATCCCAAAAATCTCATTTTTTATCTTTTTCGCCCGCATAATTACAAATCAAATAAATTTCAAGCTGTTTAGGGGTAAAAATTTTTTCTAATAAAATTATTTTTATAAATTCCAAGATTTCCAGCAGAGAACTTCGAAATCCAATGACGAACGAATTAATGAATTAATAAAAAAATAATTTTTAATTATATTTATACTCTACTGAACATCAAAATTAAGTGAAAGTAGGAAAAACAAATATTTTTTGAGCAGTAGGATAAAAATATTTATTTAATCGTGGAATTAATTAATTTTTTCATTTATTTATAACTTAATTTTTTCATTTATTTACAAACTTCTTAAAATTATTTATTCTGAAAAAATATATGAATATATATGTATTTGCAATGAATAATATGCTGTCAAATTAAAATAATAAATTCATTTTTTTAATGTTTAAAATTTATTTGTTTTTAGAAATATATCATCTTAAAATGAAATCATGCCTAATTTTAATTTTGATCGTCCTAATTAATATTAATTATCTTGAATCAATAGATAAAAAATTGCAACAGAAATCATTTGATGAAATATTTGGAGAAAAATGGGAACAAAAAGAAGAAGAAAAATTGGAAGAAAAAAGACAAATCATTGAAAAATACTATAAAATAAAAGAAAAAATAAAGCAAAAAGGAAGAAAATATCCAAGAAAAGAATGGAACAAAATTGAAAAGAAAAATATCAAAAAAATTGGGGATAAATCGAAAGAAAATTTATGAATGTATTAAAGAATTGGGGCTTAATAAACAAATACAAAAAAGCTATAAATTAATAACAGATGAAGAAAAGTTTGAAAGTGTGCAAAAATTCATTGAAATGACAAATGAATATTGTTAGAAATAAAAGGGGACGGACTTTGGGGACAGGGCTGGGATTGTTGGACCACACTTTCACTCAACTCAATACAATTCGAAGCCCACAAAATAGTCAGAAGAGAACGAGCACAATTATTTATTAAAACAATAAAACTAACAATAATTACGAACTGAGGGAAAGGCAATTAACAAAACAAATAAAGAAAGGACGCCAACAAAACGCCAAACTAATTTAAATAATGAAAAGGTCACAAATATCCAACATCCCGGCCCTTTAACGAAAAAAGCGTCCCCTGCTTTTTCCCGCAAAAGGTTGGAGTTCGGCCAGAGCAGCGTCTCATTGGTTCCCAAGGTTCGGCAAGGTGCGATCATGAAGCCGATCGGTGGCATAGGGCCGAAAACGCGAAGTCCCAAAAGGTCGATTTTCAACTCGACGAGAATCAGCCCGATTTCTCGAAGAGTTCAAAAATTGGCCTAGGGATTCAACCCGAATTCCCAATGGATTTGGTGCACCAGAATCCTTACGGTTATCATACTGACGAACCGTTGAAACGAAATTTTTCTTTTGATGGGTCCTAATTTTCAAATCACTTAAACCATCCCCCCTTTCTCTCTGTGCAATTGTCCCCAATTGCAAATGCATTTCGCCCTGATTGTGCGGTGCCTTCTTCGCCGTTGGCTTCCAAATCCTTTTCCTTTGGCCAAATTTCGGTTTTTCTTCCACGATCTGTCGCTGCTTCTCTTGTCCTGCCAATTGGAAAATATTGCCTTCGCATTTCGGTTGCTTTGGCGATTTGCTCCCTTTCTTCGGTTTTTTCGCTTTTTCTCGTTTCGGTGATCCGCATTCAAATTTGGTTTGAAAAATGACGGTCTCGAAATCTTTTCGTTCGGAGCTGGTCTTTTCAAATGGGACCATCACTTCATTCACTTCGTCGTAAAGCTTAAATCCCAAATCTCCTAGGGCATTCGTTCCCAAAAGCAAATCGAAACCGATCGGTGCCTCCGTGATGTTGAAAACACACATCTTTTGTTCAGCCAGGCCTTTACGATGAATTGGGACCGAAACTGTGCCAAGGCATTTCAATGGATTTCCGTTGACGTCCAAAATTTTTGGATACGATTTGCAGAAATTTGCCTGCCGCAGATTCAAATTTTTCTCAATGACCAATTTGTAGAGTAAATTTGCGCTGATCAGCGAAATTTGGGCGCCACCATCCATCATTGCCTTCGTCTCGAGCCCCAAAACATTGACTTGTGTCGCCATTGTTTTGCCAACCATGAATGCCATTCCTTCTTTTTTGCTGCAATTCGCTCCAAATTCCTTGAAAAATTCAGCAACTTGCGACTCGTGGCACTTTTCCCGGATGTAATTGTTTGAACGATGCACTACGTTTCTTTGAAATACAACACAATTTTGCCGAAAATTTCTCGGCTCGATTTGCCTTGACTCTTCATTTATTTGCGGCAAATTTGTGTTTTGGCTTGGTCGCGGTCGCAAACAGTTGCGAGAAATGTGACCGTACTCATCGCAATTGTAGCATCTGATGTTGGAATAAGGACGCTGATAAACATTGGCTGGACGCGACGAAAAATTCCGATTTTGGTGAAAAATTAGGCCATGGTCGTCATAGCTGTTCATCCGATCAGCATTTCTCGAATTCGTGGCCGTAAAACGTCTTGCGGCTTTTTGAGTGGACTCAGCACGAGCTGCGAGTGAGACGAAATGGTCGAGGCTCATGCCTGGTGTGCGAGAAAGCTCAAGGTTGAGTGCCAACTCAGGGTTGCCCATTGCGCGAATCAAAAATTTGATTGCGTATTCGTCACAAAAGTGTTGCGTCAGTCCTACATAAGCTTTTTGAACAAGTGCCGAAATTCGGTTAGCCAGCGAATCGATTGTTTCGTTTTGGCCCCGTTTAACTCCGACCATCAATTCGTCGAACGCGCCCAGCTGTGATGCGTCCGTTTCCTCCAGTTGGTTCATCATGTCGCGGCGAATCAGCGCGTACTGGAACGGCTGAGTGGCTTTTGCGGCCTCAAATGCACGTTCTGCACGGCCATACACTTTCGTTTCCAGCGCATTGATGCGCTTTTTGTCGGGCCACTCCGCTGTGTAGACATCAAATTTCTTGAAAAATCGTCTCACTGCGTCGATGCCCTCCGAACCATTCAAATCCGGGATTTTTTCCAATACAAGGTGGAATTCGAGGCCTTGCAAAACATCGAAATTTTGGTTGGGGTCGGGCGCATTTTGTTGCGGCTGATAACGTTGCTGCTCAAAATTTGGCTGTGGACAAGTCGGGGCAGGTGTGATGCGTTCGTTCGCGTATAGAAAGGACTGTGGCAGCGGTAGATGCTTCACCAACGGTCGCTGTTCTCCAAATTCGCGGTTATCAGTAACCCGAAAATTTGCTTGACCTCCTCTTTGACGCTCCAAATTTTCAAACTCTCGCAAACCTCCATGCATTTGTTGTCCAATTTCCAATTGTTCGTCGCCATATCGTTCGTCGTTGTCATCATCACCCATCAGTTCCACCTCTGTCCTGTTGGTCGTCGTTCTGCGCATTTCCGTTCCGCTGATTGTTGTCCCGGCGCCCAATGTCCACATTCAACAAACGACGTCGCAGTTCGTCTTCGCTCATTTCATTTTCCACCAATCCGTTGTCATTGGGATTATGCGCGACCACAGAAGAATCGAAGCATTTCGGTTGAATTGAAATAACGGCGGGTCGTTTCCATAGACAGAACGTTGGTTCAAATTCTGTGCGGTGAATGGTGGGTGCGCTCGAAGTGCGACGCCGTCGTTAATTCAGCACAATCCCCGCATTTGCTGCTTGTCGGCGGGTCAAGTAAGGGCTCCGCACAAATGCCATTTTCTTTCGTCAAAAAAAAAAAATTTCGCCGATTTGCTGTTTTTCCGTCGTTCAGCAAAATTTGATGATTTTGAGGCGGTTGGCGTGGCGAAAGTGAAGTTCAACCCGAACTTTTCAAACCGCAATCAAATGAAAGTCCAACCGGATCTTTCTAGGCAAAGTCCAATAGGATCTTCCCCTTTTCCGCCGCTTTTTATGCAAAATTCAACCGAACTTTCAAATTTCCACTCGCTTTTTGTTAGGAAAGTTCAGACCCGAATCTTTCCACTAATGCCAGCAGATAAAATTGCTCTTTTATCGTTCAAACCGAATCGATAAAAATTTCCTCCGCTTCCTTCACTTTCTTAAAACTTTGGATGGGAACCGATAAGATTGTTGCTGCTCTGTTCCAGGAGCGCCATGTTGGAAATAAAAGGGGGACTTTTGGTGACAGGGCTGGGACTGTTGGACAAAACTTAACTCAACTCAAACAATTCGAAGCCCACAAATAGTCAGAGGAGAAAGGGCACAATATTTATTAAAACAATAAAACTAACAATAATTACGAACTGAGGGAAAGGCAATTAACAAAACAAATAAAGAAAGGACGCCAACAAAACGCCAAACTAATTTAAATAATGAAAAGGTCACAAATATCCAACAATATAAACAAAAAGGAAAATATTCACATAATGAATGGAACCAAAATTATGAATTAATTGGCCAGAAAATTGGAGTGAGCTCTGCAACACTTAATAAATGGAAGAAACAATTTGGCATTAGTAGTAAAATAAAGGAGAATGAAAAAATGGAAAAAATGAAAATTTATTGGCAAATGAAAAAAGAAAACCCAAAAATGAGTGATAATGCAATTGCCAAAATTGTGAACACTTCAAATCAGAATATTTCCAATTGGAAGAAACAATTTGGGAAAGAAATGTTTGAGAATTGAAAAACGAATGGTTTTAGAATTTTTCATACCCATTTAATACATTAACAAACAATTTTCTACAGTTAATTGAATAAAAAATCACATAAATGTTCGAAAATTCCCCCATTGACTAAGATAACAAGAATCAAAGCGCTTCCGAAAATTGGCAATAATTGTCGCACTAATTTTATGCTATTTTTAACAATGCCAATTATTACCAAAATGACATTTTTGGGCAAACTAATAGCCACTATTAAACAGGCAATTAGGCGATAATATTTTCACAAAATTTCAGAACTGGGCTTCATTGCTAATAATTGTTGGGAATGGGACACAACAATAATCACTCATATTTATTTTAAAAAACTTGCAATTTATAATATTAAATAATTTATTTAATTCTAAAATGAATCAATTTTTTCGATTAAAAAAATACGCGTAATTCTTTTTAAAGGAAATAAAAAATAAATAATGAATACAATATTAAATAAAGAAAATTAAAAACTAAAATCATTAATTAAAATGGGCGCGCAGCGCCCGTCTGAATCAACAAAATTTAAAAAACGGATGCGAAGCGCTCGTCCGAGCTTTGAGGAAAATGTGAGACTCTGATCAATTTCCCTTGCCCGCCCGTCCGCGGCCCAACAAATTTCTCTTGAAGCTTGGGCTCCCAACTTAAATTTTCAAAATCCGCATTTGGTTGTCAAAAATCAAAATTTTGGAAAATTTTATTCAAATAAAAAAAATGTTTTTTGCGGCGCGCTTTTTCCTAATTGATAAAGAATAAAAAGTCACACAGTGAAAAATCAACATATCGCCATAATTTGAAAAATTGGGAGTTTTTTGTAGCAGTTTTACATAAAATGGCCATTTTTAAGAATTTTGCTGGCTGGGCAGTAGCAGCTACCGCAAGGTACGTGGCCGGATGTTCGTGCAGCAGCAGCTACCGGAATATGCGTGGGTCTTCGCGCCACGCTTTGTCCGCAGGGTAGTCACTTTGTTCGCTGGGTAACTTGTCCGCTGGGTAGACACTTGTCCCACTTTGTCTGCTGGGTAGACACTTTGTCTGGTGGTCGACACTTTGTCTTATTTGGCCATAACTTCCGCGCGCCGCAACTCCGGACTTTGAAATAAATTGTGAAAATATGCTTCATCCATTTTGAATAACTGAACGACTAACTACTATTTTCTTATCAATTTCGGTATTTGAATTCAAAAATTCCGATTCTAAAAATTTAGAAGGAAAAACCCTCCAAAATTGTGGCAGTCTCTCATTCTCATGTTATTCGGCTTATCTTTTTTGACCGTATCACATTTTTCGAAAAAAAAGAAAAAAGCACCAAAAATAATATATTAAATTGAAAAAGCACAAGCATTCACTCTTCTTCTCAGGCTGTTCTCTGAAACATTTCTTCTCCAAATTGACTCTTCCAATTGAAAATGCTCTTTTGGTGTATTTTCAATACTTTTGCAATTTCCTTGTCACTTATTTTAGGCTTTTCTCTTTTTATTTTCCAATAAATTTTCATATTTTCCATTTTTTCGTTTTCCGTTATTTTGCAAAAAATGCCAAAGTTTTTCTTCCATTTGTTAATTGTTCCATAGCTAATTCCGATTTTCTTGCAAATTTCAGCATAATTTTGCTTCCATTCATTTTTTGAATATTTTCTTTTTGTTTATATTCATTTGTCATTTTAATGAATTTTTGCACACTTTCAAACTTTTCTTCATCAGTTTTTGATTTGTGACATTTCTTTTTTTGAAGTCCGAATTCTTTTATCCATTCATAAATTTTAATTCGATTTGTCCCTAATTTCTTAGCTATTTTTATTTCAATTTTATTCCATTCTTTTGTTGAATATTTTCTTCCTTTTTGCTTTATTTTTTCTTTTATTTTATAGTATTTTTCAATGATTTGTCTTTTTTCTTCCAATTTTTCTTCTTCTTTTTCTTCCCATTTTTCTCCAAATATTTCATCAAATGATTTCTGTTGTAAATTTTTCTTTTTTGATTCAACATAATTAAAATTAATTAGGACGATCAAAAATAAAATTAAAACGAATAATGGGCATAATCCATTTTAAAAAGATGGAAATATTTCTAGAAACAAATTAAATATTAAAACATTCAAAAATGAATTTATTTAATTTGAAAGTAATTAATCAATTCAATTACATACACAATTAATATATTTTCTCAAAAACAATTTATTAAAATTTTTAATAAGATTGTAAATGATTTCATTGCAAATTAATAATAATAATATATTTTCTTAGAATAATAATTTTAAGAAGATTGTATTTTAATAAAAAAAAATAAAGTAATGCCATGATTAAATAAACATTTTTATTCTACTGATAAAATATTTTTTTTTATTCCCTACTTTCATTCCAATTTTGATGACATTTTGCCCTATATTTTTAACTTTGGGAATATTTTTCGGTTCCAGTTAATTTTAAAAAAAAAAGAAAGCATATATAGAATTGATAAGCAAATATTTAGAAAGAAGAAAAGTCAAATTATAACTGAGAAAGAAAAGATTGAAAAAACGAAAATTTATTTGGGAAATAATTTCAATATTTATTTTAAAGAAAGGCAATAAAATTATGCAAAATTTGAGAAATTCTTAGTAACTTCAGAAATTGCAAAATTGTTAAAAATAAAAAAAAATACCATTAAAATAGAAAAAAAAATCGGCTCGTTAATTTAATAAAAAAATTTTAAATAAAAAATATATTTATTCAAAGATAAGTTTTCTTCCATATTTTCTACTTGTTTTAGTTAGATTTTCAAAAAAAAAAAAATTATTATGGTTTTTCATAAAATTGGTGCATAATAATTTGTAATTATTTATCCATCGTTTGGCGTTTTGTCCTTTTTACTTTTGTTTGCCCAAATATAACCAAACTGTACAATTAAGATAAAGCCAAACTATAGAATTAAAATGAAATGGATGTCTAATTGAAATTGGATTTTCCGTCTTTTTAAATCAAATCACTATTCTAATACAATCACTTTTATTTGTGTTAAAAAATCTTTTCTATTATTGATCAAGTTAATAAGCAGTAATTACATCAATTGATTTTGAACGAAATTTATTTTTTGATCAGTAGAGATAAAAATGTTTATTTAATCGAGGAATTACTTTATTTTTTTTTCATTATAATTTATATAAAATTATTTAATAAATAATAGTGAGAAATTTTATTAATTCTATTACTAATTGCCGTGAATAATATGCTGTCAAATTAAAATAATAAATCATTTTAATTCTATAAATTTAATTTGTTTTAGAAATATATCATCTTTGAAATGAAATTATGCCAATTATTCTCTTTAAGAAAATCCAAAAATGAGTGATAATGCAATTGCTAAAATTGTTAACACTTCAAATCAGAACATTTGTAATTGAAAGAAAAAATGGGGAAGAAATGTTTGAGAATTGAAAAACGGATGATTGTAAGAAATTGCATTGAGCCCCTCGCCGATGGAATTTTTTCTTATATTTTAACATTGTACTGCTGATGAGTGGTTGTCTTATGATTTTTTCATGAATATAAAGTCTGCTAATTTCAGACCAAAAAAAAAGAATTTATGTAGAAAAAAATAAAAAAGCTTTTTGAAAAATTAACAAAAAGGGAAGAAAATATTCAGCGATAGCGCCCTTACCCCTTTCCCTGATTTTTTGTGACAAACCTATAAACTGTAGAATTAAGAGGATTTGGCTGTCTGATCGAAATTGGATTTTACGTCTTCCTCCCCATCCGCGAATTTGCCAACCATTTTTTAACTTTGAACTTTATAATTAAAAAATTATATGAGAATCACACATTCTAAAAATCTCTTAAAAAATAATATTAAAAATAATTTTTTTTTCTGTTACTGATCAAATAAATAAGAGGTAATTACATCAAATGGTTTTCTTCAATCCAGTTTTGATTATAAATTCGTGGTTTTCAGTTTACACGAATTTCTTTTCCTTATTTTTTTGCATAATATAATATTTTCGATTTGACCAATTTAGTAAATTATATATTTTTTTTTAATTTTGTGTTTCGCCATTTTTTTTTTGGCTTCCCATTTGCCATTGTCAATATATAATATTTAATCAATCGGAAATAATTTATTTAGAATGTATGATTTTCGAAAAGTTTTATGAATAATTTTAATTGAAAATTTTTAAATGCTAGAAAATCACAGAATAAAGGATTAAAGTCAGGACAGGAAAAACAAGAAAAATAAAATCAAAATTTTCAAAAAAATAAAATTCGTTCTTTTCATTCATCACTTAATTCTTTCTAAAATTGATTCTTCCATTTTGAAATGGTCGAATGATTAATTCTCATAATTTTCGCAATTTCCCTGTTATTCATTTTTGGATTTTTTTTTTTTATTTGCAAATAAATTTTTATTTTTTCCATTTTTTTCTTCCTCCATTATCCTTTTCTTACTAATTGTAAATTGTTTCTCCCATTTATTAATTGTTTTATGGCTAACTCCAATTTTCTCACAGATTTCGGCATAAATTTGTTCCCATTCTTTTCTCGAATATTTTCTTTTTTGTTTATATTCATTTGTCATTTTAATGAATTTTTGTAAAATTTCAATTTTTTCTTCATCAGTTTTCGATTTATAGCATTTCTTTTGGTTAAGCCCCAATTCTTTAATCCATTTATAAATTGTTGTTCATTTGTTCCCAATTTTTTTGCAATTTTTCTGTCAATTTTCTTCCATTCTTTTGTTGGATATTTCCTTCCTTTCTCCTTTATTTTCTCTTTTATTTTACAATATTTTTGAATTTTTTCTCTTTTTTCTTCCAATTTTTGTTCTTCTTTTTCTTCCCATTTTTCTCCAAATATTTCATCAAATGATTTCTGTTGCAAATTTTTCTTTTTTGGTTCAACAAAATTAATTTTAATTAAGGCGATCAAAATATAATTAAAGAAAATATTTGGAATAATTTCATTTTAAAGATGAGATAAATTTCTAAAAATAAATAAATTTAAAACATTAAAAATGAATTTATTATTTAATTTGACAGAATATTTTCATGGCAAACACATATATATATTCTCAGAATAAATAATTTTAAGAAGGAAGATTATTATTAAATAAAAAATAAAGTAATTCGTCAATTAAATTAAACATTTTTACCCTATTGATCCAAAAAATATTTATTTTTCCCTACTTTCATTGCAATTTTGATGACAAAAGTAGAGTATAACATATTTAAAAATATTTTTTATTTACAAATGCGTAATATTATTGTTTTTAAATGTTCTAATGATAATTCAACCAACCGTACTGCCTAGCGGGGGATGCGCCGAAGGCGCTGACCCCGTTATTATTCAAAAATTAAATCTGATTTACAAATGCCTAACTAAATGTGTCAAATGAAATCCTGAAGTAATAAAGAAAAAATACTGAGATTATAAAATGAATGCAAAATCATTGGGTGTAATTACTGCTTATTAACTTAATCAGTAAAATAATCATATTTATTTTTTCATAGAAACATTTTTCTTAAGAGATTATTAGAATTGTGATTAACATATTAATTTTAAATATAAATATTAAATTAAAAATAAGTTGGCAAATTCGCGGATGAAGAAGAAAACGGAAAATCTAATTTCAATAAGACAGCCAATTCCTCTTAATTCAACGCTTTCGTTATATTAGGGCATCAAATTAACTAATTGGATCAGAAGCGGATTTATTTAGATTGAAAACTAAAAATTAGAAACAAAAGTACAAAACATGGACTCAATTGTGGGCAAAAAATTCAAATTATTGATCACAAAATATCAAGGCTAGGGTTTTTAAGTTTTAGCTCATATTGGAGCGGAAATAAGATTCAACAAGCCAATTCTCCAGTAAGCCAAAATGGGCCGCGAAAATCAGCGCTCGCCAAGAGGAAGGAGCCACTCTACTGGGAGAACACTACAGAATTGTTGAGACCCATTTTGATGGATTTACTTTTTATGGTCAGGAGGGTCTCTACCTTTCTCCGGGTGCCACGCTCCTCGACAATTTTGTACGGTTCGGCCTTCAAGTAGACCCAATGAATCCGTGCATACATGAATATGTGGGGTTTAGCCCTCGCGCGCAAGGGATACTTGTGGATCTTTATCCGATCGAATTGGTCAATACCCGAAACCGAGTCGGAGTTGCCTGGAGAGCGCCTGCAGTGGTGGAGGAACCTCACCCTCCTCCACGTGACCGAGCACAGCTAACAGAGATGGGCGTTTGGAGAATCATCCCTTGACAAAGGAGAGTTTCCAAGTGATGGTGGAGTTTCGAAATGAGACTTTGTGGGTGGCTAGACCACCACAAGATTCTATTGTGAAAATTTTTTGTAGCTGTTAAATGAGCCTCTGGGCCGAATTATGAGGCCTTAAACTTTTAATAAAAAGTTTGGTGGCCTAGTGGTTAGTGTGTTGTACTCCTCTTTTTGTTAGTGAAAGTTCGAGTCCACCACAAGTAAATTATTTTTCCCTCTTTTTATACCATATTAATTGAATTAGCTTTTCTAAAATTTTTATTTAAGCTTTTATAAATGGCCTCAAACCGAAAAATATTATTTTTATGCTTGAAAGCCATTTCGAAAAAGCTATTCGAGTTTATCAAATTATTGCCAATCGAAACCGAAATTGCCAAAAGTTTTATTTCAAACAGCGAGCGATGTATTAAGAATGACGAAGAAAAAAATTGAAATTTCTGAAGACCTCGTTTTTGACGAAAGTGCCAATTATTTGAGAAAGGAAGAAAATGAAAATGAATCAGATTCGGATTTTGACGAAGACCCTGCTGAATGCCAAAATGAAGACATAGAAAGCATTTGTGGTTCAGGCTTTGGTGTCTTTTTTTATCATCAGATGGATCAATTTTTTTACATCACAAGGAAAAAATCGAAAACAGCTACTATTTCTTATGCTGATAAAAAATGGCATTACAGCATTATCGTTCACCTGGAAAGGGTTATCGCTCTCTGGAAAGCATGCGTTCGGGATTTCGCTTTATTCAGTCCCCTTCTGACTTAAACATGCTTTGGAAGTTTTAATGAAAACAAAAATAATAATTAAAATAAATTAATAAGGTTTGAAAAAAGCATGAAAGACCGGACTGACGCACTCAAAATAATTGACAAGGAAGTTTTGGAACAATTTCAGCACAAGTTTGCGATGAATTTAAGTCTTTCCGATGTAATCCCCCGGAAATGGGCGCTCATTGCCAACAGAAACTTGGAGATAATAAAGTTATTGGGTTTCAAGCCTCAAAAACATGGATTAATAAATTCAAAAAGAGGCACCCAATTATCTCCAGAAATGTTACTAAAAAACTTTGCATAAGAAAATAAAAAATTAAGATAACCAAATTTATTTGAAAAAACATTTTGTGAATTACGAAAATGTGAAGGAAGAAACTGCTATATTTGCGGAACGAATCAGAGAAATTTTCGAGGTGGATAACTTTTCCGATCGAGATTTGATCAATGCGGATCAATCGGGATTCGAACTTGAAATGCATGCTAAACGAACATTGGCGCCAATGGGACCAAAATAGTGGTCGTACAGTCTGTGGGTACCACACACAGTTATACAATAATGCCTGTGAT
Source organism: Heterodera schachtii (assembly GCA_023374025.1). Lineage (NCBI taxonomy): Eukaryota > Metazoa > Nematoda > Chromadorea > Rhabditida > Heteroderidae > Heterodera > Heterodera schachtii. The sequence continues at coordinate 170,247 of SIJG01000172.1, forward strand.
AACGGTAAACGGACAGCTATTGTCTCCATATTCCTTGTCATTGCTGAACGATCATGGAAATTTCCAAAAAAGGAATTTTCCAGGTTTTGATCGGAAAATAAAATGATTTGAAGGCAAAAAAGATTTACGCTGTGGCTAAAAGAAGTCATATTATGACAAAGAAATTAATGATCGAGTGGGTCGAAGAAGTCCTAACCCCAATTTTACGTCCTGGGCATAAATCTGTACTTTTGGTAGACAGTTGATCAGGGTGGAATGAATTTAAAACCAAAGGTGTGGAATTAAACTTAAAACAAATACCGAAACATGGGACAGGAATTTGTCAGCCGCTTGACGTTTATGTTTTTAGGTATATTTAATGAAAAAATTGAAAAAATAAAATAAATTAAGAATGTGGAAGGAATTTACATGGAGAGTAACACAATTTGCCCTTGTTTATGGAATTGACATAAATTTGCACATCAGGAACAATATTATTTAGCTCAAATCGCTGATTCATAACCAGCTCCAAGCAAGTCGCTTTAATGCTTGGATTAACTTCGAATGGCGAAAGGCTGGGTGGGTATTATGGAAATTATCCATTTCCAATTTTTACGCACCCGATCAAATATTGTTTAGATGCCAAAAACAGCCATGTCATTGCCAAAAAAATAATTTCTTAAGTGTTGTACTCTTACGTTGTGCCCATTGTGAATTTTTCCTTTGTTAGGAACATTACTTCATCGATTATCATATGTGTGCTGATTAAATGATAAAATTTTCAAGTAAAATTTTCAGGTTAAAAAAATATAAAAAAGAATAAATTTAGTATAAAAAGAGGGAAAAAAATAATTTACTTGTGGTGGATTCGAACTTCACTAACAAAAAGAGGAGCACAACATACTAACCACTAGACCACCACACTGCTTACAACACCTAATAGAAAATTTTATTTTCTAATATAATTAAAAGTTTAAGGCCTCATAACTTGGCCCAGAGGCCCATTTAGCAGCTACAAAAAATTTTTCTCAATAGAACCTTGGGGTGGTCTAGCCACCCACAAAGTCTCATTTCGAAACGCCACCATCACATGGAAACTCTCCTTTGTGAGGGTGGCTCGTCGACTTCTAATGAACCGACGATGAAAAAATTTAATTTTTTGATCTTTTCGTCGATCAATTTCTACTTTCGCTCGCTTTTTTGAATTATGACTGATCCTTTTTCCCTCCATTTTTGATAAAAATAACAATGAAAGAATAATTTCATTAAGTCTCAAAAATGTATTTTACTTTTTATTCATAGAAGAAAAATAGAAAATTGCTCGTGTTTTTATACATGAAAAAATGGTAAAACTATATTTTACTGAAAATGTTATGTTCAACGGTGAACACAACGTATAATAAAATACTTTATTTTGTCGGAGGCAAAAGAATAAATAATAAAATTGGTGGGTCGGTGGATGAAGAATAAATGAATAATAAATGATGTGATGAATGAGTGGGAGAAGAGCACGAATAATAAATGACTGAGCGGAATACGACGTGAGTGATAAAATGATGGGTATTTATGGACGATGTTGAGAGATAGGTAGGACACGAATTGCGTACAGTAATTGGCGTACATTTGAATATTGACTGATATACACAACAGAAAATGAATCTTCATTTATAAAATCTTTTTTCAATGAATGAAAATTTTCTGGATAAATAAATTTGTTTTCTTTATTTCCGAAATTTTGTTGAATCAAAAAGTTCGAATTTTTGAAGGTGGTGATCGGGGAGGGACTCAACACAAATTCTACAATCATCCGTTTTTAATTCCCAAACATTTCTTCCGCCAAATTGTTTCTTCCAATTATAAATATTCTGATTTGAAGAAGTTTTTTTCAAAATTTGAGTGCAATTTAGAAAATTAGTAATTTAATTAAAAAACCGACCGTTCCGATCTCAAATTATAAGTAGAGATCGGACCGGTCGGTTTTTTTTTTGTTTTTTTTTCGGTATTTTTCGATTTTGGGTTTCGGTTTTTGACCGAAAAAAACCGACCGAGAAATTTTTGAGTTTATCGGTTTTTTTCGGTTTCGGTTTTTTTCGGTTTTTAACCGAAACCGACCGACTGAAATAATCAAAAAACCGAAACAATCGACCGACTTTTATGAAAAATCAGTTGGCCATTTTTTAACAAAATTCATTAAAAATTCTTAAAATTTTCCCCCGGCGGCGCCTATCGGCACCGCCGGCTCATCAAAAACCTATCTTTTCTTAAAAAACTAGCCCAAAATTTGGTCATTTTTTAGACAAAGTCTGCTAACAAATAGCATTAAAATTACAAAAAATTTCCGGCGACGCCTATCGGCATCGCTGCCGCAACGTTATGCCTAGGGCTCGCAAAAAAGGCACTAAAATAGGCACCACAAATTAAAAAAAGGCATTAAAAATTTTTTTTATTATGTATTTTTAGGGAGCAAAACACGTAAAACTTAACCAAAAGACTTAATTTTGCTGATTTAATAATAATTCAATATTTTATAATGTTTTTCAATAGGAAAACAAAAATTTTCGGAAAAACACCAAAAAAGGCACCATATCACTAAAACAAATCTTTGTGGTTTTTTTAGAATCAAGGAGCAAACACACGTTTTTTGGCTGCCTTTTCTATCATTTTCCAAACCTTTAGTACACCATTCAATAGAGTTTCAATAGCTCTACAATTTTACTCAGAGAGATTTTTCGCTTTTTCTATTAATAGAAATAGTTTATTGCTTTTTTGGAATAAAATTAAAGAAATTCAAAAAAAACCCGAAAAATCGAAATAAACCGAAAAATTTTCTTCGGTTTTTTCGATTTCGGTTTTTTTCGTTCGACCGAGAATTTTTTGAGTTTTTCGGTTTTTTTCGGTTTCGGTTTTTTTTCGGTTTTTAACCGAAACCGTTCGACCGACCCTCTTGTCCGGTCTCTAATTATAAGTATATTTAACATTTTTTGCACTTTTTTTTGCTTTAATCATAAAATTTTCCGGTTTAAAAATTTTCTTCTTTACTTCACTATTTGTTTTTGAACATTTTTAAAAATAAATATTAGGCATTTGTAAAATGAGAATTGCATTTAAAATAATTATTCTATTCTACCCTTGTCATCAAAATTGCAATGATAATAGAGAAAAATATATATTTTTGATCAGTAGAACAAAAAAGGTTTATTAAAACGTAGAATTACTTTACTTTATTATTTTAATTATTATTTATTTAGGAATATTTATTATATAATTAGTGAATAGATATATTAATTATAATGTGTTTGCCAGGAATAATATGCGATCAAATTAAATAAGCAACCATTTCTTAATGTTTTAATATTAAATTTGTTTTTAGAAATATTTCTTCTTTAAAATGAAATTATGCCAAATATTTTATTTTGTTTCATTTTTGATCTTCTTAATAAAAATTAATTATGCTGGATCAGAAATGAAAAAACTTCAACAAAAGTCATTTAATGAGATATTTGGAGAAAAATGGGAAGAAAGAGAAGAAAAACAACGAAATGAGAAGAAAAAAATAGAAATAATTGGGAAATATTATAAAATAAAAGAAAAAATCAAGCAAAAAAGAAGAAAATTCCCAAGAAATGAATGGAATAAAATTGAAGTGAAAATAGCAAAAAAGTTTGGGACAAATCGCAAGAAAATTTATGAATGGATTAAAGAATTTGGTCTCCAAAAACTCAAATCTTACAAATCAAAAACTTATGAAGAAAAATTAGAAATTGTACAAAAATTCATTGAAATGGTAAATGAATTTAAGCAAAATGGAAGAAAATATTCAAAAAAAGAATGGAACCAAAATTATGCCGAAATTTGTAAGAAAATCGGAGTAAGCCATAGAACAATTAAGAGATGGAAAAAACAATTTGGAATTAGCAATAAAAGAATAACGGAGAAAGAAAAAATAGAAAAAATGAAAATTTATTTGATAATAAAAAGTGAAAATCCAAAAATGAGGGATAATGAAATTGCAAAAATTGTGAACACTTCTCAACAGAATATTTCCAATTGGAAAAAACAATTTGGAGAAGAAATTTTTTAGAGAACAACAGAAGAAGAAGAAGAGTTATTTGTTTGTGCTTTTTCAATTAACATATTTTTTTTGGAGCTTTTTTCTTTTTTAATATGCTAATTATATTTATTTATTATTTCTGATTTGTCCCCATTTTTCAGCATAAAAATATCTTAAGTTAAAATATGTAATCAGTCTTAGTGTTTTTTTTGTCTTTATAGTTTTCAAAATTTAAAAAGTTTTTTTTTATAAATTTTAAGGGCAAAAAAAATAGTTCATCCTTTTGATCTATGCAAAAATTTGGATGATTTAATAAATTTCTCAAAGTCATCCGTGTCCAAAATTGATTCTTCCAATTGTACAATATTTTAGTATTTTCTTTTTTACCAGGTCCGTTGTTCAGTCAGTCTGGGCTTTTAGGAAAGGACGGTGAAAAAGCAAAGAAGGGTGGCAACAAACGTGGTCTTACGACACCGATGGCATCCAATTTGGACAGGACAACATGGGAAATTTTCAGGAACAAAGACTGGTCAGAGTAAGTGTTTTTAATAGCTATGCCAAGTTGATGATTTCAATTTTTTCAGGATAATTAGTGGGTACGACTTGAAGAGCAAGAAGGACACCAAAGTAAAAATCATGGGAAAGGTCTACACGCTGAAGAAGAATGGAATTGCGCTTCCTAAACCGCTGGGGGTCCGTCGCAAGAAAGTAGTTGGACCACAAAAGGACAAAGTGGTAAAACTACCAACAGTGTGGGTAAAAATGATACAGATAAAATCTAAATTATTCATTATAGGAACGTTTCGAAGGCTGCGTTGAAATCTAAGCTGCGCGACAAGGAACATGAGATCGAGTTTTTAATTCTTATAGTTGGTACGCTTAAAAAAAAGAGTTTATAAGACTTCGCGCACGTTTATTAGAAGCAGAAGAAGCTAAAGGGGGTCCGCTACCGCTATTCGTTCAATCTGCAAATGTCAACGATTCCATTATCCAGCCTAATGGGGGTCCGGCTTTTAAGTAAGTTTTGGCATTTTTTAATGCTTTATTTGTTAAAATTAAGTGCGTCGGATGTGGCATCTCAACGCAATGCGTTTTCGTTATCGAGTCCAACAAATCGATATGGAAAAGAAGCCAAGGGAAACGCGACAGCTCCTTCCGTGGGTACGGCTGTCGACGGAACACCATCAATTCGACCTCCTTCCCTGGGTGCGTGTGTTCATGCCGCAACACCACCAGCTGCACCACCTTCCGTGGGTACGTCTGTTCATGCCGCACCATCAGCTGCACCACTTTCCGTGGGTACGCCTGTTAATACCGCAACAACACCAGCTGCACCACCTTCAGTGGGTACGCCTGTTCATGCCGCAACATCAGCTGCACCACCTTCCGTGGGTACGCCTGTTCATGCCGCAACAGATGTACATGAATTTGCAAAGCCAAAGCTGTTTTCGGACGTCAATTTGCATGAACGTTATTATGGGAAAAATTGGTGGAGACATGAGGCTGATTCTGTGGGTCCGGAAAATTTGCAATTTTTGAAGGATAGCTTTTTTTTTTGTATTATTGTTTTTAACATAACATCATTTTTATGAATTTAGGACGGTGAATGGCTATCGGACCAGGAAATCACTGACTATTTGGACTACTTATCTGAAAAATGCAAAAAAGAGGGTTCGGTTCCGAAGGATATTCCATATAAGGTGGTTCCACTGGTTGAACTGATGCCATATTACGCAAAAGCGCCCGAACAAATTGAAGAGGCCTTTCTACATCGCCTTCGAGCAAGTATTAACGTTTCCTTATAAAATATATTTAACACATAGTTATTAAAAGGTCGGGAAGATGATTTGGCAGTCCAATGGGCGCACAAATTTATTGACAGATGCAAACTGATCACTGTTTTACACTCAAAAAACCACTTTATCGCGGATTTAGTTCATCTGAGTCATTTTGTGGGTACGAATGTATGCAATATACACTTCTTCGACAGCCTCAATAAACAGCGCAGTCAAATAATGTAATATTTTTAAGCAATTATTAAAGATTTCTTGAGTATTTTAGGGTCAAAAAGGACGAAAGACTCTGGAAGAACTACGCGGAGCCCATTTTTAAATACTTGGGAATTTTACGTGAACGTGGGTACGAAAATGGAGTAACCATCTCAATTGTGCTCAAACCATGTCCAGTTCAACTAAATTAGTGGGATTGTGGTGTGATGGCCTTGGCATGTGCTGAGGTATGACCGGTTTTTGTTAATGTATGCAAATTTTTTAGGAAGTGTTGCGGGTCAGAAAACTTTTTGTGGGTACGGACACGGCCTGGGGCTTTTCGCAAGAGCACACGGCGTTTTACCGTCGTTGGATCCATCAGACACTGAGCATGTCAAAGAAGGCACCGAAAGATGATGACGATGACATGGACAACATCTCTGTTTTGGAGGGTTCGGAAATGGACCGTTGAACAGAGACTCAGCAAGCGGAAAATGTTGGTACGTTGAAGGATACAGCTACAGAGGGTTCGAAAACGGATGGGAAAGATGATGCAGAGCAAGTTACGAGAAAACGCCCTGGGGGTCCGCATGTGCTCAAGCCGCCCAAAGAAAAAAAGAGGAAAGGTCGACGAAGGACCGAAGTGAGCCGTCTTATTGAAAATGCATTGGCAGTGAATTATGAAAAGAAGAAGAAGAAAGATAACTGAGGGTTCGGTTGTTACACATATGCTACTAATTTGTTTTTTTATCTGATTTTTTGTAAAACATATGAATTATAAAACTTTCCTCAATAATCTTTAGTTTACAAATCTAATTTTATATATATATTTCTTTCTTAAAATTAATTTATATTAACTAATACTTTTTCGAGTAACCATGAAACGTGGCTGTTTTCATTGCAACGGCAAACATTTTGTCCGGGCGTGCCCACATATCAATCGTTTAGGGGGTCCGAAACGAGAAAGGTGTTTCAGATGTGGCACTTGGGAGCATAGCCCATCTGAATGCTTAAATCGCCATCCTTCGTCCTATTGTAATTTTTTTCATCTATATACTTTAATTAATCTTATTAGTTTGTGCCATCATCTGTTGGAACTGCGGAATTTCGGGTCATAAGGACAACAACTGTAGAGCAGCCTATTTATGGTATAATTTGTCTAAAGCCTACCAAACAAACTTATTATTAAGTCACATTCCCGAGTGTGGCTGCCAATTCCAGTTTATTGTGGCAAATGGCAACGGAGTGGGTACGTCGCAGCCAAGCCACCCACATAAAGCAGACAACGGAGTGGGTACGTCGCCACCAAGCCACCCACATGAAGCAAACAAAGGAGTGGGTACGTCGCCACCAAGCCACCCACACGAAGCAGACAACGGCGTGGGTACGTCGCCACCAAGCCACCCACATGAAGCAGACAACGGAGTGGGTACGTCGCCACCAAGCCACCCATAAGAAGCAGACAACGGAGTGGGTACGTCGCCACCAAGCCACCCACATGAAGCAGACAACGGAGTGGGTACGTCGCCACCAAGCCACCCACATGAAGCAGACAAAGGAGTGGGTACGTCGCCACCAAGCCACCCACATGAAGCAGACAACGGAGTGGGTACGTCGCCACCAAGCCACCCACATGAAGCAGACAACGGAGTGGGTACGGCCTCTGCTTATTTGGACATCGACGATTATTACTTGGTTAACCAAAACGACCCTGACTCCGACTTCATCTCACCTTCGGATTTCATCGAACAACAGGCTGAAATTCCAACAAAGGAACCGAATAAAGCCGACGACCTTGTAATTTTTATAATAGGAATTTTTTAGGTGTGCATGATTGTGGCACCGTGCAACCATGCATATGTTTGGTTTCGCTTTTTATTTTTCCTTTTGCAACAGCCCTGCTATTTATGACCCTTTTTGTCTGCCCCACCCACATTTTATTCTTGTGATCACCTCCCTGTACAAATTCCATCTAACTTTCCGTGTTTATTTTTAGAATGGTCCCTGTGCCTAAAAAGGACACGGCAGAAGTCGGGACCGGCATTTGTCGACAAGGCATTCTTGCCCAATTACGGTGCCAATTTATCGCAAAAATTGGCACAATTCGCCAAATTTTCCAGCGAAGGCCAAAGGACGAAAAAAAAGGAATGAAAAATTGTTTTTTTTCATTTTTCAAAATTTTGAAGAACAATTACACTTAAAAATATGTAATTTTTCTTTTTTTTTTAAATTTTATATTTATATTTATTTTTTATTTTATTTTTCTTTGTTTCTGCTCATTTTTTACATTGAATTCTTTTTTATTTGTGGTTTTGAATTGGGTTTTTCATGAAAATAATTGTAAAAGTTTGTTCAGATAAAAAAAATGCTATTTGAATTTTCATCTTTTTTCCTTTTAGCAGATTTAATCACCCTTTCTTAATGGCGCTAATTAGCAAGGATATGCTAATACTAAATACAGAATTATAATTTTTTAAGAGTTTTTAATTACATAATTATTTTAATATTTTTGTGAAAATTTAATCCCAAATAAATACCCAAAAGCTATCAGAAATTCTAAAGTTTCTTAATGGCTCTAATTAGAGTTGCACGGGACCGGGTCGGGAATTCCCGGGTTTTTCAGGTCCCGATCCCGGTCCCGGTTTTTGAAAAAAAGAAATCCCGGTCCAGGTCTTACCAGTCCCGGTCCCGGCGGGACAAAACAAGCACTGGTAAGAATGGGGGTCTGGGTGAAGAATAATGAGCGATGGGGGAAAGGAAAAATTTTTTGTAAAAATCAATTGTAAAAATTCTTTTTAAAGTAATATGCAACTGAAAATATGGTCTAGTGGTTAATCGTCCTGCTGGTTTTCTACTTTTTTCCCTTGGTTCAATCCCTCTTCAGGAAAAATATATTGTGATTTTTTCTTTTTGTATACTCATGGGTTTCACATCGAAAAAGAATGATTCTTCACATTTTTTAAATTGACCCATATTTTATCTTTTTTTAAAGAAAATCCGTTAACAAATTGTACTTAAATTTTTAAAATTTTCCCCGGCGGCGCCTATCAGCACAGCCGGACCCCGTTCTTTGCAAAAGTTTTTTGGAAAAAGAGTGACGACAAAAAGTGATGTAGAAAAAAAAAGGTTGCCGACTAGGGCGGTGATATCCCCTCGAAGAAAAAATCCTGGGACCGTCCCTGACCTCTGGACCACAACATCTTCCCTAATTAAAAAAAATCGACTCAAAATCCCAAAGTTTGGCGAATTTTGGGATAAATTCTGTCAACAAATTTTGTTAAATAGCTTTAAATAATTCTAACTTTTCTAAAAAATAATTTCTTTCATTTTAAAAATGCTTGAAGCATTAATTTTCATCATTTGCAATTTTCTAATCAATCACTTTCGGATTATCAGTTTACATATTTTCCACAAAAAAATAATTAATTATTTCATTTATTTATTAATAAAAAGAGTAGAAAAAAAAAGAAATTATTTAATAAAAAAAAAATTTATTTTAAATAAAAGTGATCAGTAAGGAAGAAAATCATCATTATTTACAAATAAATTTGATTCTTGATGATTTATTTTTTCCGGAAATTCAGTAGAATTGAGCTTTTTTCATGTGAATAAAAAGTCTCTTAATGGACTAAAATGAATTATTTAAGAAAAACATTAGACAAATTCATATTTGGAAAAATAATCCGAAAAAATGGAAATATTACTATTATTCTGTTTAATTTTAATTATAATTGTAAAAATTAGTCCAATTGAATCAAAAGAGAATAAATTACATGAAAAATCATTTGATGAAATATTTGGAGAAAAATGGGAAGAAAAAGCACAAAATGAACAGAAGAAACGTGAAAAAATAAGAAAATATTATAAAATAAAAGAGAAAATTAAGCAAAAAGGAAGAATATATATAGCAAAAGAATGGAATAAAATTAATTCGAAAATAGCGAAAAAATTGGGGACACACCGTACAAAAATTTATAAATGGATCAAAGAATTGGGACTTAATCAAAAAATACATAAAGTCACAAACCAAAAGTGATGAAGAAAAACATGAAATTGTGCAAAAATTCATTTCAATGAAAAACGAATATAAAGAAAAAAGAAAATATTCCTTAAAAGAATGGCATCAGATTTATGTGGTAATTTGTAAGAAAATTGGAGTTATTTATGGAACAATTGAAAAATGGATGAAACAATTTGGCATTAGCTGCAAAATAACGGAGAAAGAAAAATTGGAAAAAATGAAAATTTATTGGCAAATGAAAAAAGAAAACCCAAAAATGAGTGACAAGGAAATTGCAAAAATATTGAAAATTGATAGAACAAGCATTTCAAAATGGAAGAAACAGGAGAAGAATGAAATGAACCTTGATAAAATAGATTTTCTAAATTAAAAAAAAACATTTCTTTATTTTGTCAATTTCAGTTTTCCGATTTCTTAAAAATTTTTGGTTACTAATTTCTTAGTCGATTTAAAAAATAGGAATAAATTTTACTAAATTTATGATAAAAATTGATTTCTTCATCAAAAATTATCATTCGGTTGCTCTTGTGAGAGAAAAATCTTCTGATCACTTTTTACGAGATTATTTGCGAATAAATTTTCAATAAAATATAAATTCACTATTTATGGGTCCTGCTTTTAGGATTAGCATGATCTAAGCGCAAATTTAGTCATTTTTTGGATAAAATCTATTAACAAATCGCATTAAAATTACAAAAAAATTTTCCGACGGCGCCTATCGGCACCGCCGGACCCACTTTTCCCCAAAAGTTTTGGAAAAAACGCGTCCCCAAAAAAATTTGTCCGAAAATTTTTAACGTTGGAAAATTACCGGTTTTACCGGTACCTGTTTTTTACAATTACCGATTATCGCTCTATCTCTAAATGTAATAATCGAAACTTTACTTATTTTAAGAAAAAATAAGAAAATCCTCTTAATGGCATTTTGCTCAACCACTAATTTTCTAATTACTCACTTTCGGATTTACACTTTATTTTTAAGAAAATTTATAGAATAGAAAAAATTAAATTATATTGAGCTCCTTTCATCAAAACAATTAAGCAAAAAAAAAAAAAATCGTTAAATCACTAAAAGTAGCGTCCCTAGTGATCAGTAGGGAAGAAAATCATCATTATTTATAAATAAATTTGATTCGTGATTTTTTTCTTTCTGAAATTCAGTAGAGTTGAGCTCTTTTCATGTGAATAAAAAGTTTCTTTGTGGATTTAAAATGAATAATTTGGATTTATTAAAATATATATAAATTAATATTCGGGAATATAATTCCAGAAAAATGAAATTACTATTGTTATTCTGTTTGATTTTAACTTTAATTGCCCTAATTAGTCCAACTAGTTTTTTGTTCTGATTCAATTGGACTTATTAGGGCAATTAAAATTAAAATCAAACAGAATAACAATATCATTTTTACGAATTTTTTCCCAAAAATAATTTTATTTAATATTTATTTAAATAATAAAATTATTAATTTAGTCGATTAAAGAGTCTTTTTATTCATATGAAAATATTACAACTCTCTACTGATCTACGGGGAAAAATTGCTTTGGAAAAAGAAAAAAAAATGATATATTCTTCCCTACTGATCACATTTATTTAAAATAAATTTTTTTTTTATGAAATAATTTCTTTTTTTCTCTACTCTATTTATTAATAAAAAAAAGGAAAAAATTAATTATTATTTTTGGAAAATATGAAAAATGATAATCCGAAAGTGAGTGATTAGAAAATTGTAAAATGATGAAAATTAGTGGTTGAGAGTCAGAATTTTGTTTTAAAAGGAAATTATTATTATTATTTTGTTTGGTGAGTTTTTTAATTTGAAAAAATCATCAAAATTTCCACTTGGGCCGGAAAAATAGGCTGTCCGCTTAAATATGTATATTCAAAGCAATTTTTATTTAGAAATTAAAAATCGTAAATTTACTGATTTTTTAAAAATATAATTTTTTATGAATAAATTCTTTCAAATTGACCAAAATATTGTCAATTAAGTAAAACAATGAAAAATCAATTTTTTCTTTAATTAAATTTCTAATTCTTTTGATCACATAAAAAACCGTAAATATATCTTTGAAATCAAAATTTATTCACTATTGTGCAGTAATGAATTAATGAATTAATTAATTAATTATCATCTTGACTATACGGGGCAAGAAGACAATAGAAAAACAGACAAAAACAATTTCTGGAACAAACAACACGAATTTGAACTTGGATTGTATATTTCTTTTATTGCTGGATTTTCAGCAAATTTTAATCACTCACAATTCACTTAAAAATCGTAAAAAAGTCTCCTAATTATAGCGTTTTGAATTATTTGTCTTTTTCGCATTGGTCAAGAGCAATACTGCGTTATTAGGATGCTTTGGACAATAAATATTAGTTAATTACACAATTAAAAATTAGGTAATTTTTAGCTATCAATATTTATTAAAGAATATTACAAAACGAGGATAACAATAAATGTTTCATTCAAAATCTGAAATAGTTTATGTCAATTTACAATATCAAAAAATAAATAAATAAATAATTCATGCCCCCAGGACAAAAGTGAAAAATTAGCAAAGAAATTTAAGAAAAAATAAAATAAAATAAAATTTTTATTTTCAAATAAAAAAAAAATCACTTTTTTCTTCTGCTGTTGTTAGAACAATTCTTCTCCAAATTGCTTCTTCCAATTACAAATATTCTGTTGAGAAGTGTTCACAATTTTTCCAATTTCATTATCATTCATTTTTGGATTTTCAATTTTTATTTGCCAATAAATTTTCATTTTCTCCATTTTTTCTTTCTCCGTTATTTTACAGCAAATGCCAAATTGCTTTTTCCATCTCCTAATTGATCCATAGCCAACACCAATTTTCTTACCAATTTCGGCATAATTTTGGTCCCATTCTTTTGGTGAATATTTTCTTTTTTCTTTATATTCTTTTGTCATTACAATAAATTTTTGCACAATTTCAAATTTTTCTTCATTAGTTTTATTTCTTTTCTGATTAAGCCCTAATTCTTTAATCCATTTATAAATTTTCTCGCGATTTGTCCCCAACTTTTTTGCTATTTTCTGTTCAATTTTATTCCATTCATTTCTTGGGAATTTTCTTCTTTTTTGCTTGATTTTTTCTTTTATTTTATAATATTTGCCAATTATTTCTCTTTTTTTCTGCTCATATCGTTGTTTTTCTTCTTTTTCTTCCCATTTTGCTCCAAATATTTCATCAAATGACTTTTGTTGTAATTTATTATTTTCTGATTCAATTTGACTAATTAAGGCAAATATAATTAAAATTAAACAGAATAATAACAGTAATAATTTCATTTTTCCGGGATAATATTCCCAAATATGAATTTATATAATGTTTTTTTCGTAGATATTTAGTCCATTAAAAGCCTTTTTTATTCACATGAAAAAGCTCAATTCTACTGAATTTGCGTAAAAAAATCTCCAATCCAATTTTTTGTAAATATAAATGATTTTCTTCCCTGCTGATCACATTTATTAAAAAAAAAAAATTCCTAAATTAAATAATTTATTTATTTTTTTTACTCTACTGAACAAAAAAGAAAAAGAAAAATTTTTTTTTTGAAAATAAAGTGATAATCCAAAACCGGGACTGGAATTTGTCGGCAAGGCATTAATGCCCAATTACGGTGCCAATTTGCATCAAAAATTGGCACAATTCGTCAAATTTTACAGCGAAGGCCAACGGACGAAAAAAAGGAATGAAAAATTTTAATTGGCTTTTTTGAATTTGTTTTTCATCTTTTCATCATCTTAAATGTCAAAACCTTTTTTCATGTACATTTATTTGGACCCTTTAATTTTCTGAAAAGTTTTATATTTTTAGAATATGAAATAGGTTCTGCAATACTTCTTTATTTTTAATTTTATATTTATTTTTGGTTTTTCTTTATTTCTGCTAATTTTTTACTTCAAATATACTTTATTAATTATCTTTTTAAATTGTATTTTTTCATTAAAAAGTTGTAAAAGTTTGATCAGATAAAAATCTATTCGAATTTCAACTTTTTTAAGCTTTTTTCCTTTTTACAGATTTAATCCCCCATGACTCTTCTTTAAGTGATCATAAAAAACACACAAATTTTACTGGAATAATTACGAGAAAAAAGTTAACTCGTTCATTTTTTTTTATTAACTTAATTTATGTTGTGTCGTGCGATTGGCACAACAAAAAAATAAATAAAAACCAATATTTATTCAGGTGAATGAAGTAATGTACAGTATGGTAATAAGCTGAGCATCATTTGGCGTAAATTTGAATGTATGGCTATTGTCACTACCCAACAATTTATGTTTTTTTAATGGCATAAAAAATTTTTAAGAAAATTTGTAACTAATTTACAATCAGTTACAATTTTTTAGGGACAAATTCAACTTTCATACTAAATAATCTTCGGAAAAGCATATATGCGAATGCCAAAATGGTTCTTTCATTTTTCAATTGTTTTTCCATTTTTCAATAACTGAACGAGCTAACTCCAACTTACTTACCAATTTCGGCATTTGAGGGCCAATAATTTTAAGAATTTTGAACGAAAACCCTACAAAATTATGTCAATCTCTTATTCTGATGTTACTCAATTTTCTTTTTTTATACCGTATCACATTAAATAGGAAAACAAAATGGTCTATTTTTCAATAACTGAACGACTAATTCCAAGTTTCTTACAAAATTTCGGGGTTTGAGGAAATTCAAAACTCAAATAATCTTGAGAATTATGAACGAAAAACTGTCTCTCATTCTAATGTTACTCGGTTTGTCTTTATCCCGTAATGAAATTTTTCGAAAAAAAGGAAATTTTATAATTTAGCATAATTAATAAAGGAAAACCGCAAAAAAATATATTTTAAATAAAAATCACAAACATAATCACTTTTCTTCTTCTTCTGTTCTCTTAAACATTTCTTCTCCAAATTGTTTCTTCCATTTTAAAATGGTATTTTGGTGGATTTTCATAATTTTGGCAATTTCATTATCACTCATTTTCGGATTTTCTTTTTAAATTTGCCAATAAATTTTCATTTTTTCCATTTTTTCTTCTTCCGTTATTCTTTTCTTGCTAATGCCAAATTGTTTCTTCCATTTAAAAATTGTTCCATAGCCAATTCCAATTTTCTTACAAATTTCGGCATAATTTTGTCTCCATTCTTTTCTTGAATATTTTCTTCCTTTTTGTTTAAATTCATTGATCATTTCAATGTATTTTTGAACAATTTCGCGTTTTTCTTCATCAGTTTTTGATTTGTAGTTTTTATGTATTTGTTGGTTAAGCCCAAATTGTTTATTTTCTGTTTTGTTTATATTCATTTGTCATTTCAATTAATTTTTGCACAATTTCAAATTTTTCTTCATCAGTTTTTGATTTGTGACATTTATTTTTTTGAAGACCAAATTCTTTGATCCATTTTTGAATATATGTGCGATTTGTCCCCAACTTTTTTGCTATTTTCTGTTTAATTTTCCCCCATTCTTTTGATGAATATTTTCTTCCTTTTTGCTTTATTCTCTCTTTTATTTTATAATATTTTTGAATTTTTTCTCTTTTTTCTTCAAATATTTCATCAAATGATTTCTGTTCCAATTCTTTATCCACCCATCCAACATAATTAATATTAATTATGATGATCAAAAACAAAATTAAAGAAAATATTAAGCATAATTTCATTTCAAAGATGAATTATTTCTAAAACAAATTAAATTTAAAGCATTAAAAAGAATTTATTATTTTAATTTGATATCATATTATTCATGGCAAATACATATATATAATTAATAAATTTTCTCATTAATTATATAATAAATAATTTTAAATAAATTATAAAGAAATAAAAAATAAAGTAATTCCTCGATTAAATAAACATTTTTATTCCTACTGCTGATCAAAAAATATTTTTGTTCTTCCCTACTTTCTTTGCAATTTCAATTAAAAGAGTAGAGTAGAAATTAATTATTTAATAATATTCTTACTTACAATTACCTAATATTTATTTTGCTAATGTTAAATCGCCAAGTAATAAAAGAAAATTTTTAATAAAAATCGGATATTTCCATGGTTATGCAAAAATCGTGCAAAATCATTTTAATGTAATAATACTTATTAAATTGATAAAAAATAGAGAAAAAATTTTTTTTTTCATACAAATAAAAATGATTATTTTTGAATAGTATTTTCATAATAATTTGAATTATATAATAACAAAATTAAAAAAAAAAATTGTCAACTTCGCGGGTGAGGAAAAAGTTTGAAAATCCAATTTCAATTAGACATCTAATTCATTTTAATTATACAGTTTGGCTTTATCTTGTACAGTTTGGTTATATTTAGGCAAACAAAATTAAAAATTTTTCAAAAATAAAAATGGGAAAAAGCGGATTTATATAGACAGAAAATACAAAATTAGAACATAACACCAAAATATGGATAAAAAATTACAAATTATCATTAGAGTTGTAAATTATATGGACTAAAAAACGCAAAAAATGTATATAAACCATCAAATAAAAAAGCACCAAAACAACCAAAAAAAAAAAAAAAAAAGAATTTAGACCTTTTTTTATTTAGAATTTTTTTTATTAAATATTGAGCCTATTTTTTTTCTTCTATTTAATGCTATTTTTTTATAAATTTTCAACAATTTTGGGATTTCCGAAGTTATTACGAGTTTCTCAAATTTTGCATAATTTTATTGACTTTCATTTTTTCCATTTTATCTTCCTCCGTTATTTTACAGCAAATGCCAAATTGCTTTTTCCATCTCTCAATTGTTGTTTGACTTACTCCAATTTTCTTACCAATTTCGGCATAATTTTTGTTCCATTCTTTTTTCGAAATATTTTCTGTTTTGTTTATATTCATTTGCCATTTCAATGAATTTTCGAACAATTTCAATTTTTTCATCATCAGTTTTTGATTTATAGTTTTTATTTATTTTTTGAAGACCAAATTCATTAATCCATTGGTAAATTTTCATTCGATTTGTTCCCAATTTTTTCGCTAATTTCATAGTAATTTTACTCCATTCTTTTGTTGAATATTTTTTTCCTTTTTCCTTTATTTTCTCTTTTATTTTTAAATATTTTCCAACAATTTCTCTTTTTTTCTGCTCATTTCGTTCTTTTTCTTCTTTTTCTTCCCATTTTTCTCCAAATATTTCATCAAATGATTTTTGCGGTAATTTTTTATTTTCCGTTTTAATTTGATGAATTTCCATTATCATAAATATAATTGGGATAAATATTAATCGGAATTTCATCTTCTTCAGAAATTTAAAAACAAATTTATATTATTTTCTTGTAAAAATGTAATTTTTCATTATTATTTTGGCTTTTATTGATGTCAAAATCGCCTTCTACTGATTTCCTGTAAAATAAAATCCTTATTGAAAATAAATAATAATTTTAATTAAGTATATAATTTTTCTACTGAACATGGAATAATAAATTATAAATTTATATGTGTAATTTTTTCTTTTAACGACTTTGGCTAATGACTATTTTTTCAAAATTTATACGAAAATTTCAATGATACAAAAAAGCATCAAAAAAAACATTTTTTTTCTTTCATAAAGTGACAAATTATTTATATTCTCTAATAATAAATGAAAAAAAAAAAATTAAAAAACGATTCCTATTCCAAAAAAAATAAAATAAAAATTAATAATTTTATATTTTCACATACAATTTATTTATTATTAGAAAAATTATATACATGAGCAAAATTATTTTATATATTAAGTAGTAATTTTGATTTAGAGGAAACCAATAGAAAGGCGATTTTTACATCAATAAAATACCAAAATAATAATCAAAAATTATATTATTACATGAATAAATATTAACTTTACTTTAAGAAAATTTGTGAAGAAAATGAAATTTCGCATATTAATAATTCCAATCATATTTATGATAATGGAAATTCACCAAATTTTATCAGAAGATAAAAAGTTGGGAAGAAAAAGAAGAAAAACAACAAAATGAGCAGAAAAAAAGAGAAATAATTGGCAAATATTATAAAAAAAAGAGAAAATAAAGCAAAAAGTAAGAAAACATTCGAAAAAAGAATAAAAATCGCAAAGAAAATTGGGGACAAATCGCACATATATTCAAAAAATAAGACAAATTTTAATGTTGTGTTATTTATTTCATTCAAATATCTTTCAATTTCATGGGTAAATGAATATCTTATATATTTCAAGTCGAAAAAATAAAGTATATTGTGATGTTTTTCATCAATCTAAGATTTACATTAATTATTATCTTTTTTTTTCATTCGAAAGGTTTTTTATTTCATAATTAATTGTGTATATTGTGATCTATTTTTATTACAATTATTTATTAATTATATAAATTTTTGCACGCTCATTCATCAACAATATGACTTAATTATTTTTTCATAATTTGTCTTTTGATAATAATAAAAAAAATACCAAATAAGTTAGACTTACTTTCCTAATTGTTATCTGAATTGTCCAATATATATTCATAAAATTTTTGTATTTACATATAATTAGATTCTGTCTATACGACATAGTGTAAAATTTGCTTCCTCAAATGTTTTGAAAAATTTTAAATTTATTTTTAATGTTTGATTCAAAGATAAATTTTATTTACCCAATTGTTTGGTCAATATTTAATTCGATACTGTATTGTATTTCTGCAATAATTCAATTTTACATAAAAATGTTGCTCTTCAACAGCAGTTGGTCCAATTGTTCCCACCCTTTATAACACACTTGTTATAATTGGCGCAAAAATATTTTATTTATTACGAATTTGTTTTAAATTTGTTTTGGCGATTAGAAAATTGGTATTTTTGTTTTTAATTTATTCATTGAATTGTTTTTAATTTGACTGAATATATTTAGATTTTCTATAAACTTTAGACCACGAACACGATAATCTTTTCCGGGACGATCTCGTTTACTAGGAGACAATATTTAAAATAAAATTATTTTATTTTAATTTAATCATATTTGAAAATATTTCTTTATTTTTTTAATGGATATAGTAATTAAGTTTATTCAACTATTTTTTTCTGTTATTTAGAGTGGATTATTATTTTAAAATTATTTTGCTTCTTTTATCAATTTTTTTCATGATGGTTTATTTCCTTTGCAGTAAAATGATTCATAATGTAATACCACTTTTAGAGGTCATATTTTATTATTTTTATTAATTATGATAGTGTTATAAAATTTTAATGATTTAAAGTTCTCATAGTTTTATATTCTTAATTTTATATTTTTTGGTTTTTCATTTGGCTATAATATTTCTAATGATTGATTCATGTTAATATTTTCTTTCAATTGTTAATTTTCGCTAAATAAATAGGCATTACACTTTTCGGCAAATTCTGACAAAGACTAATGCATTTCAATTTTTTCTTTATTTTTAATTTACTTTTATATATAATTTTTTTTATTTAAGTTTTTTTGTTGTTTCTTTATAATATTTATGCATTTATTATTTATTTATTTGCTTAATAATATATGTATAATTTTAATTTAATTAATTCTGATCAAATATTCAAGGATAATTTTCTTAACTGCAAAAATTAAATTATTTACTTTATCTTTTAATTTTTTTATTGAATATAAATATGGTTTTTAAACTCTTGATTATGGGCAAGTTCTTTAAGTTGTGATATCGTTCATGGAATTTTTATTTAATTTTTTTTTACATATTTTAGTCTGTGTCTTACATAATATTTGATTATATTCATGTTTTTTAGTTTTTGTTCCGCTTTTTTCCTCGATAATTTTCTCATCTCGCTTATTTTTGCCTTTTAATTATAGTTGAGCTCGTTTTAAATATTATTTAAGTGGTTTTCCATTTAAAATGTTCAAATAATAGCAAAAGTTCAATTATAAATAATAATTTTTATTAAAAAATTTTCAAATAACCACCATAAGTGAAATATGTTTATGATTTTTTATTGATTTAGAAAAATTTTTTTTATGAAGTTTTATGAATTTTTGTTTGACTTAGTCTTTGAATTTTTTTTATTGTAAAATTGCGTTCATTTTCTAATATTAAAAAAATTCGTTCAATAAATTCCAATATTATAATTATCCGTAAAAACTTTTAATTTTAAGCATTTATTATTTTAATTATTCCTCACAATAAATTAAATTTACTGACTTGGTGTTTAATTTTTTTTTTATTGTGATTATAAATATCTTTTTAAATTCTTGTAACCTAAAAATTGTTCCGCAGTGTTTTCAACGATATCAATTCGTTGCCGACCCATTTGGATATTAACTATTTTTTACAATCAATTAAATTATTGACTTAATCCTTTTTAATTTAAAAAATCTTTTGAAATATCAATATTCAATTTAGCTTTTTATATTAATTAAAAGAAAACTATCGTTTTTCCATTTATGTTAATTTTATTTACATTTTTAAATGTACATGTTTCCCAAAAAATTTTTTATCATCATATAATTTAATTTTATCTCGGAATTCATCATAACACGAGCCGATCGGCCATTTCCATCAGCAACCTATAAATAATAAGCAATTGTTGATTATTTTTTTAAGAAAAATTATAAAATATAATCGTTTTAGCAAATTTTATTTTATTAAGAAATATAATCATATATAAATTTGATCGTAATAAGAATTAAATTGAAAAATATGCATATATTAAGGAAAAGAATTATAACATTTCATTTAAAAGCTATCATAAAATTTAAATGAAGAAGAAATAATTTTTAGAATGCCATTTAATTATAAGTTTTATTTCTTTTTTCAAACAGATTCATATTAATTTTAATACTTCAAGGTACTATTTATTGTTCTAATATTTATATAAGTAGTCCAATTACATTCCAAAATTTCTTTCCTGTCTATCATTTGTCTTTAATTTGAATTGCGATGGAACATATGTATATGATTTTATTTAAATTTTAATGTTCAAATGCGCATATTTTCTTTACTATTATTAGTATTGGTTCAATTATTCAGTAAATGTTTAACCTCATTAAATTAATTATCAATCATGCGAAAAATGGCCGAGTAATTTCTATTGTGTAAGAAAATGGATATTTTTTGTGAAATTAATCTAACTGATGAATTAAATATTTAAAATTTCTATTTAATTTTTACTATTGACATTCCGATGCTCAAAATGATCCATCAAACATTTTCAATAAATTAACGTATTTCTCAGTATTATCTATTATCCAACACCAAATTTGGGTAAATAAATCATAAAATTTTTATTTTTACTATAATTAATAAAAATATGACTTGCATATGCACCCTTGCTTATAAATCATTGATTGCTGACTACGCCTTCAACAGTTAGCAGTTTTATTTTAAATTTAAAGCTTTTTTGTATTATTTTTATTTTTGTTTATTTATTTTTACATAATAATGATTTCACTCGCTGTCGTGATGTTTGATGCTTTTTGTAGACCCTCTTGGTTTTTTTTTTGTTGATTTTGCAACATAAAATATATTTGATTAATATTCATTAGTTTTATTTGAATTTTTTTTTTAAACATTACAATTTTCTCTAAATTAAATATAATCAATTTAAGAATATTTCAACGAATAATAACATAACATTTATTTTTTTATTTTCTCGCTTTCTTCCTCGTGCTTAACTGAAAGTTTTATTTGTCAATTTTTTTTTTGTATTCTTCTGTTGATTTAGAATATGCATATAGTATTAATTAATTATCAATTATAACAATAATCCCAAAAAAACTTTTTTCTACAGTATGAAAAAACTATTTAAATGATTTGATTTAAATATTATTAATAATCAATTATTTATTTAAAAATTATATTTTTCTTACACGTGAGAGATGATTTTTTATAATTCCTTTGAACTTTCATATCTTGCTTTATGGAGGTTTATAAGGCCGAGCACATAAGCTTCTTTGCGTTGCATTTAAAATGTTTATTATTTAAAATAATATCGTATAAAAGGATCATTGTTTAAAAATTATAATATATTTATGACTTTTGAAATAGTGATGCTTATAATCGTTTTTATAATTTAAATAATTTTTTTTAAATGAGAGTAGGGCGATACCAGTTTCATTAGCAGGTACCGGTAATCAACGGTACTGGAAAAACCGCCGGTACGGATAACAAATAATATTTTCAGCAGGTACCGGTAAAATGTCATTTTATTCTAAATTTTTTGCACATTTGTAATTCTATAAGTTTATTTATAATTGTCTATATTTTTAAAATTTCATATTTTAGAGAATTTTCTGTTTCTAATTAATTTTGTGACTCATATTCGTTTTCATTTCAATAAGATCATGAACCGAATATTCGTTTATGTATAAATAACTTTCATTTTCAAAATCGGAATAATTTTTTTATTCTATGCTTTTTTACAAAATTTTATTTGTAACTTTCGCTTATATTAAAAACGATATTATTATAAGACTGTAATAATTGAGAATTGAAAGTGTTTTTTAAATAACTTTTAAACAATTATTCTATTTAATAAATTTTTCTAAACCACGATCATCTGACAAACGTCGTTGATAATAACGACCTCTGGTAACCGATGCCACCAGGCAATGTCTCTGAGTGTGTGAACAAGACTTCGATAATCTCGGGAAACATATTTTATCATCATGTTTTATAAATGATTCTCATTTTTAATAAATTCTTAATTTCAAATTAAGCATTAATTTTATATTTTATTTTTTTGGTATTTTTCATATTTTTAATTCAACAAATAAAATACACCATCAAAATTCGTAATTTGACCAAGGTGCTGGGTGTTTTATGTCGCCGTCTTGTTGTTCTTCTTCTTTGCTGCTTTCTTTCATTTTTAATTTACATAGATGATTTTTTTACAGTGAATTTGTATTTTTATATCAATCATTTTTATTGCAAATAATTACCTGAAGCAGAATTTAAATAACAAATAAAAGTTTTCAATTATTTTTTTCTTTAACCCTCTAAATTGAAAAAATCGTTTATCATATATATATGTATAATTTTTTTTTGAAATTTCTTATTTTTGATTTAAAATTAAACCTCCAATTTATGATTAAGTTAAGCTTTGATCAGTGAATTTCATGAGCACTTTTTATTGATTGCCTGAGTTATTTGCAATTTTTCTGACATTAAGTAAATTATAAAATATGCATAGGAGACGAAACAAACTACAAATCAATATGGCTAATAGATGCCAATTAATAAATAATAATTAATAAGAAAGGGCCTTTTTTATTTCCAACCTCTTTACGATTTACATTTCAGGATAAAAAAATTGATATATTAAAAAAAATTTCTTTTTTTATATTATATTTTACTTAACAAAATTTTTCATTTTATTTTATATATCTTAAACAATATTTATGACAATTATTGTTTTTATATCATATCTGTTGCCGTCTAATCTCTATGCTGTTTTATTTTTACAGGTATAAATTTAAATTTTAAATTATTCAGGGTCCTTATATCAATAAAAAAAATTAATTTCTCCTTCAATTATCCTGAGTCTTAATACATTAGTTCTATTAATTTGAATGTTGATTCCAAATTTAAAAGATTTATGCTAGTTTTTATAAATATTTGATTGATAGTTTTAATATAATTTTTGTTAAGCTTTTTAAATTTAGTATATCCTTATTTTTAATAATTAACAAAATTATAAATATTTTTGCTCGTTTTGGTTGTAATAACAAGTTGAAGTTGTCAATTTAAATCTCGGCGCTCTTTAATAAAAGATGAATAATCATTAATAATTTTTGTAATTTGGAAATGCAGTTTAATAATTTTATAAAAATGAGTTCCTTTTAACTCTTTGTTTATATAATATCTTTTCTATTTTGGTTGCATGTTTTCGTTTTCGAATACTTGGGTAATCAATTTCAATAAGATTACTTTATTTATTTTTGGATTTTAATTTAAATGATATTAAATATGCTTCTTCATAAATATTTAATGTTTATTTATCTAAGAGTCCTTGTATAGTATTTAATATTAATTCATTCATTTATTTTACTAATTTAATTTTAAATTTTTTTGAATAATAATTTTCTTTTCTTTGCACCTATGACTTTTACAAAAAATATATGACGTTTTTCCAAAAGAAGTTTTTTTAAAATTTCAATCATAATTTATATATTTTATTTTGATTAATAAACAAATGTTCGCCTATTGCGATTGCAATTATAAATCAAAATGAGTTAACAATGATTTTATAGATTTTAAATTTAAAATTTTTATCTAAAATTATTATAAAGAAAAGAAGATTTTGTGAAAAAGATTTATTTAGTATAAATTACTATTTATCTAATTTTTGTTATTGGTATTTATTTATAAAATGGGCTTTGCCAATTTAATTTATATTGAGTAATTTTTTTTTAAATATGCATTGAGACCATTTGTCATTTTTCATATTATAGTTTCAAATATTTTTTCTTTGTTATTTGAAAATAATTTAGAAATTTAACAATAATTATTAAATAGAATTTTCAAAAACGTCGCCTTAAAATCTGAAAGATTCAATGGGAAGTATTTAGAAAGGTTATTTATTATACATACATGACAAAAGTATGGGAATTAATTTTTTTTTTAAATCCGGGTTTCCTAGGTAGAAATCAGCAATTTTAATTGTCCAATTTTTCACGAAAAGAAAAATTTGGCATTACGGCAAAACTCCTAAAAGAATTTTCTGGGCTTTTCGGCATCCTACAAATTAATTTTTTTTTTTTGTCTGCATTAATCATTTTGATGATGGCACATAAATGTCAAAGATGTAGCGCTCAAAATAGTAACCTTTATATTTAAATAATTGAATATTTGAGTTTTATGGCATTTCGTGCATATATATTTTATGAATATATTTGGTCATTTTCATTGGAAGTCCAACTCTGAAGAATGCTATTTTAATATATACCGTATTATCTCTAATTATCACCCCGGGGGATGACATAGTAAAAAATAGGTGCAAAACCTCGGAAATAGGTATTTTTAGATGTTTATTTTAAGTAAATTTGGGCGGAAAATATAATTTTCGTGCCTTTTTGTAAAATTCAATTTAGCAGAAAAATAGTTGAAACGTTAAAACTTAAAAATCCGGGGTTTGGAAATTACAAAGGAGAAAAAATTGTCGTGAGAAGTAAAATAGGTAATTGAAGTGGAGGAATAAGGAGGATGTAGGACTCAGCGGAGGAAGCATGGCAATGCCAAACTGTGTGTTGTGAGGCAATGATGCCAATGGTGCGGTGCGATGGATGGCGTCGTTTTGTGCGTTGATTTGCTAACAAAGAATGCAGCGAGAGAGTGATAGAAGAGTCAGAGAGGGGAAAGAAAAGAAATAGAGAGAAAGAGATTACAGAGAGAGAGAAAAGAGGTGGGTGAGGAAGTGAAAGAAAAGAGAGAGCGTGAGAGGGGGGGGGGGGAGAGTAAATTTTAATAATTTTCCATAGAAACTATTTATATTGGTTTTATTGAGGGGACTATCGGGACCCTTGGTTTAATCGTTTTGATTAATAATTGATATATTTTTAATTTTTTTATTGATTTTCTCTGTATTTTTTTCTGCAATTTTTCATCAGATTGCGAAAAGTCGAAATTTTTGAGAGTATGCATAGAGCTTTCGAATGATACCAAGATTGTTGGCTTTGGTTGACAAAAAAAAAAGCTATAGATCGAAAACTTGGCTGGGGCCGAACCGTGCGGGGCCAAACCGAGCGAGCACATAGAAAGAGTTTAGTTCAAAATTAATTAATTTCTAAACATCGATCATCCACGACTCATTTGTGATTGATCAACCGCTTACCAAATTTTTGCAGAGATAAGTAATTCACCCGAGGAAATCTGTTTGGTACTGGTTAATAAACGATCGTGAACAACTCTACTTATTTTTATTTTACATAAATTCCTAATTTTTGAAAAACTAATAAGGAAAATATGATGATCATCAATTTTTTTTTAAATCATATTTCTTTAATATTCAATTATTTACATCAGTAAATTTATCAAATTGAATATCATAAAAAATTTAATTTGAACTCATTCATCATAAATAATTTAATAAAAGCACAAAATATTTACAAAAAAAAATCGATAAATAAACTTAGTAATTGAAATATTAATAAAAGAAATAATACTTTCATTAAAAATTATTGGCAAAACATTTCAATTTAATGAAACTTTATTTACACATTAACTTGAATATTTTTGCAATATTTTTCTTATATTAATTTTTCATTAAATTGTTTTAGTAATTAGACTGAATTAAAATTATTTAAATTTATTTTGAAAAAATTTTCTGAAATTATTAATTATTTGTTTTTGAAAGAATGGGTTTATATGTGTTATTAAATTCTTGTTCCACATTGTTCTTTTAGGGCGACCGAAGAAGCATGTTTTATAATTATATACAAAATTCTTAAATCAATTATATATAAAATTCTTAAATCAATCTTATTTTAAAATGGTTTTCTTATATTAATTTTTTATAAGGATAACATAAAATAATTGAATGTATTAATCTATTTGTTTTTTACATGAAAAAAATATTATTTTAAAATATAATTTTGTTTTAATCAATTATTTATAATGACGTTTTTAATTCATTTAAAAAAAATTTCTGAAGGTTTTCTGAGTGAAACTTTCGTTTTTTAAACATTTATTTGCAAAAGAATTATCAAAGTTTAATTTATAATTCGATTTTTTGGACTGAAATTGTTTCTGAGCTCTACCAGATGTGGTTGAGCAGTTAGAGATTATTTTCGAATGTTTTTTTTTATATAAAAAACTTCATTTTTATCTTATTAAAAAAAAATTTCAATTAAATTATACTTTAAATTGCTATTAATTTTTTTGTTATATTATAAATTATTATTTTTTTTAAATTATGTAAAGCTTTGATTTCACCATGTATTTTATTATTTTCATGCCATAATTATTTAATTCTTTTATTTTAATCTTGTCACCTTCGGAATTCGTCAGACTTATTTTTACGCGTCTCATCATATACGTATTTAGTATAAAATGCATTACACATATTTTTTCCTTAATTTATTTTTTGTATTTTTTAAGAGAAAATAATGAATAATTTAAGTATGGTGCTGAATTTAAATTTATCTTTATTACATGCGGTGAATTTTCATTTGGCGATTTCACTTTACAATAAAAATTTCTTAGTTTTATGATTTCCTCTTTTTTTATATCTTACCTTTATTAATTTTCTAATAAACTAGAAATTATTTTCTCTCTGCATTATAAAAGCATTAATAAATTTATTATTTAACAAAATGAAAGGAGTGCCAACTGCTGAAAAAATATTATTCACAAAAAATAACATGATTAAATTGAATTTATTTATTTTTGCATTCTTTAAATTTTAAGTTTTATTTCAAATATTTTTTTTATTTTATCAAATATTTGATAAATGTATTTCGTTGTTTATTCTAAATATTACAATTTTCATTGCGCGAAACTAATTTCATTTTAAAATAAAAATTCCAACTTTTATGATTTCCTCTATTTTTTAATCACTCGGCTACACGCGTATATTATACTTTTTATCTTTGTTTGTTTTTTATGAAATTTATGTCTTTGTAAAAATCAATATTTAAGCTGGCTTATTTTTCTCTTAGTCTATCATTTGTTGCCATATTTCATTTCGGGTTTTTAAGCTTGCTAATTAATTGATTTTTATCTTGTCGTTATAGTAGATAATTGGTACTTTTCTCTTGTAGGCTTGACAAAACTTTTAAAATTTGCAAAGAAAAATTTAAATAATTTTATTTATTTTTTGGTTTGTTTGGGAAAAAAATTCTACTTTTATTTCTCATAATATTTAAGGATTTGGTATAAAATATTTTTTCAAAAATTTTTTTGATTTTGAATTATATTTAATGTTTTTCTTTTTAAATAATTCCTTCACTGATTATGAAAACATTTTATTTTACAAGAAAAGTAAGTGTAATAATGATGATGGGAAAGGATTGCTTAACTTTTTTCCATATTTTAATACTAAAATAAATAACTTTATACTGGATTTATTGTTTCAATAATTTGGTTAAATAATTTTTAAATTCACATTATTTTACTTTTGGGTTCCTACCCTGGAAGGTACAATATTTTAATTTTTTTCGAATTAAATGCTTTCGCCGAGGCGAATATAAAATTTCTTTGAAATTTTCAAATAATTTTGTTCATTTTGCCGATCAATTTTCTGCGTTCGCTCTGTTCTTCCGAAAACCGGCATAACCGAAAAATGGGTGTGCCGGTTTCTTTTTTCGGTTTTAAAAAATACACCCCTAAAGATTAAAGACGAAAACTCGTTGACAATATCGAGGTTTTTAATGATATTATAAATTTTGCTGAAATAAAAGTTTATCTTCACTTAAACCTAAAACTTTCTCTTTTTTTAACTCCTCAAAAGCGCAAAATTTCGCCCGTTTTGGACA
>SIJG01000172.1:201691-218991 GCA_023374025.1 Heterodera schachtii
AATCCCTGTTAATTTCATAATTTTAATGAAATGTAAAGCTTTAAATTATGCTTAAAAGGTGTGTTTAATATTTCTTTTTTAATATTTAATTAAATATTATATGTTTTTTAATTTTTTTAATGTAGCAAATATTTAAAAGACGATCTATTTAATCATTAGTCTTTCATTTATTGAAATGGTAATTCGCATAAAATAATAGTGATTCATTTTTCTAATTTAAAATTGCTTTCTTCATAGTCAAATGTCGCAAGAATGTACAAATAAATATATTTATTCCTTAATTTTTTTTAATTATTATAAGTTTTTGGTCCTTTTATATATATTATCATTTGTATTTTATTTATTTTCATATTCATAATTTGTGTAATTATTTCTTAAATTATTTTCAAGCGGTAAATGAAATTAATAAACCAATACCGAATAATCATAATGCGTTCCAATATTGGGCTCTATCTCAGGAGGGCTGGAAGATGTTTGATATTTTTTTATTTTTTTAAATAAATTATTTTCTTTATTTATGGCGCCTCATCACAAGAATGTTTAAAATTTTATTATATTCTGGTTAAGCCTTTATTTTTATTGAATTATAAATTTTATAACTTTATGCTTTAAACGCATCTCGATGTTAGTGATAATTTCTTTTTCTTAAATGCTAGTTTTTCTTTTCAATTTTATTAGTTTTAAATATTTAATGTCCGTATATAAATTTTTTATTAAGTCTCTTGGCTAAATTCTTTAACAATGTCACATATTTAGTGAATTCTTATATAAATTTTAATTTACTTTCTAATTTTTAAATTAATTATGTTTTTGGGTCCATTTCTTTATATTTATCATATTTAACTATTTTTAAACATTGATTATTGCATGCATATTAAAAATAATAGATTTTAATGTATATTATTTTAAATTTTATTTAATTCTCGGGATTGTTATTATAAATCACTTTTAAAATATAAAACTGTAGAATAAACTTTCTTAGGTTTTTTTTAAATTCAATTATTCTGATCAATATTTGTCGAATTTCATTACTTTTAAAAATTTACCATAACTATTCGTTTAAAATTTTTTTTATTAGTAAATTGAATTAAATTTTAAAAATGCTAAAATTAAAAGTTTTATTTGAGTTAAAAATTTTTATTTTATTTTGTTATTATAATTCATTTGTTATAATATTTAATATTCTTTCTTTTCTTGCTAAATACCACAAGTTTTTTACTGAAGGAAAGGAGAAAGGAATTTTTTTTAATATTAATTGAAATAAAAGCTTATTTTATTATAAATATTTTAAAATAAAATCTTATATATTTTTATATGTTAATTTCATTTTATTTGATTTTTAAAATTTTAATATTTTTAAAGTTTTGGGCGCGCAATCTGTGCTGTCATGTTGTCCTCCGAAAGTTCGTAACGTTTCGGCATAAGTGATCTTATTATTGTTTTTATTATATTCGCAATTCTTCATTGGCTTCATTAGTGAAATTTTTATTGGCCATTTTGTGAGCAATTATTATTTTTTTATTAAAAAATTAATTTTTTAAACATTTTTTTTCATTTTAGTAATTAAAGAAAAACATAACAAATATAGGTCTAAATGCTAATATTTTATCTTTTTATTGTTTGGGTAATTTTTATAAATTAATTCATATAAATTATTAATTAAAAGTGACGGATCGTTGTCACACCCACTTTATTTATGTTATGACTTTTTATTGGCAAATTTTATAAAAGCTTTTTCATGTATTAAAACATATTATAACCATTAATATTTATGTTTAATTATGATCGAATATTCGTGTAAAATCATTTTTAACTGCCGAATATTTAAATTTATCTTTGATTATAAAAAACTTTTAAAGTGTTTTAATTATTTTCAAGTTATTATGCAGCTTTTGTTCTGTGGAGTTGGGAACTCTATTCTCTAAAATTTTTTCACTTACTAAACATTACTGTTCTCAATATTTTTAAATTCTGTGTTTATTCATTTTTAAAATTTCGTTTTTTGTACTGTCAATATATTTAAATGTTTTTGGTTTGGGTCTTATGATATGTATATTCATTTTAACGATATATGTATATGCATAGTAATGTGTTGTAGAAATTTGTTTTTTTATTATGGTTAATGAATAAATAAGAAATTATTGTCATACCATTAGAATATTAATTATTATTTACAATAAATTATTTACTAAGTTTTTCATTTTAGATTAGTATATTAAATAAAATATTTTTTTAAATTCTTTAGTTTGAATTTTAGTATATTTTATTTTTTAATTTTATTACAATTTTTATTTAATATTTTCGCAAAAATATTGATTAATTATTAAGGTTTTTAATTCTTTTTTTTTCATAACATTTTGCTGTATAGATTTAAGATATTTATTCTCTATTTGTTTATAGGCTTTTGTTTCTATGATTGTAGTTGCTTCTTTAGGCACCAGTGGGCTCCTTTATGTTTGCCACCAAAATTTTGGTAAAATAAAATAAAATATAGTGGATAATAGTGAAGCCGTTTTCAGTACCCTACAAAGTATTAAATTATTTCATAAATTTGAATTTTTTATAATTTACGATTATTTTTGAAAGCCCTTAATTTCTTTAACTGAAAATTCTCCCTTTAATTACATCCATAATACATCTTATTGATAGAATTTTGTAAATTCGATTTGGTTTCTTCGATTTTTTTTTTACTTTTTATAAATTATAATAAAAAATGTTTTTATTCATCTAAGTGTGAATTTAAAATTAAATTTTATTTGTTACTTTTTTAAATCCATTATTTTTAATTATTCGATTAAATGCAAAGTTTGATTATTTAATGCGTTTTGTTTTAATAATCTACACCTTTTTTTTAATAATAAATGTTTTTAAATAAATTAATTTATATCTTTTTTCATGTATTCGTACTTCTTCTTCCGCCTCGTTTGGCATGTGTGAAAAATTCTTATCTTATTATAGAAATAAATTTACTTGGCAATTCTTTCTTTCATTATTTTTATTAGTTAATGGTCGTTTTATAAATATTTTTAATTTTTTTAGGAATTTATTTTTTGATTTTCTTTTCTTTTAAATGTATATATATTCTGAATTAATTTAACATAAAACCAAATTATTTGTTGTTAATGTAATTTAATACGAATTATTTATATTATAAATATAGCTTGTATATTGAAATTTTTAAGGTTGATTTCAATATAAAAAATAGGTTTTTTTTTGAAAATTTTCGAATGAATTTATTTAATATATTTCTTAAATAAATTTAATCAATTTTAATAGGTCCATTCATTTTACTGTTTTGAATTTACGTTTGCCAGAGTATCATCTCGACCCAGCACAAAGGATTGAATCCTCATTGACGCCGAATTTTATTATTCTTTTATGTGATATTTATTTTCAATCTAATATTATATTTTATTAAAAAATTTAGTATCATTTATTTTTCTAAATCAATTGTCTTTTTTATCCTTTAAATGCTAGTTTGATTATTTACAAATTTTTAAATCTCGTTTGGATCTGGTCACAATTATAAAACTTTTGAAAGAATCTGGTTTTTTTATTCATTTTTTCGAAATAAAACATTTTATTTATTCAATTAAACAAAGATTTAATTTGTTATTTAAAAAAAAGTTTGTTATCCTGAGTTCGGCCTCTTTTTATATATGAAAATGTAATTAATGCCTTTTTTACCGATCATTTATTAAGAAAATTATTTTTAGAATTATTAATTGAAATTAATGTTAATTTATTATTTTTATTAATTATATAAATAATCAGTAGTAATTATTTCATATTTTTTAATGTCTATTTTTAAGATTTTAATTATTTACTTTTTATTTTGCGTATTAAACTACGAATTTGAACAGTAAATATTTGGTTTTACAATACTATTTTATTGATTTTATTTTTTTGAGAATAATAAAATTATATGCTAAATAATTTTAAATGATTTTTTTCATTATCTGATATGAAATACAAAATATTTGGTTGAATGATTAGAAATTTTTTATTATTTATTTTTTTTAATTTATCATAATTAATCGTTTAAACAATTTTTATTCGTAAGTTGATTTAAATTTTTTAAATTCTTTATATAATAATATTTCTTAAATAAATTAAATCAATTTTAATAGGTCCATTCATTTTATTGTTTTGAATTACGTTTGCCAGAGTATCATCTCGACCCAGCACAAAGGATTGAATTCTCCTAGATGCAGAATTTTATAATGCTTCATCTGATATTTAATTTCTATTGAATATTGATTTTTACTTTTTATATATTTTTTATTCAAAATCATATAAAATCAAATAGTTATAATAGTAATTTTTATATATTTAATGATTTTAGTATACTTAAAAAAGATCTTCTACATTAATTTTTAGAAAATTAATTTTAAGTGTAAACATATCTTAGCTTTTCTATTATGCACACTTACATTTTTTTACGGGTTCCATTCCAATTGATCAAAAAAGTATTGTTATATTGTTATCATTAATTATAAATCCTTATAATAAGGAAAAAATAATAATTTTTCTACGGCATGAATAATTAGACAATTTATTTATTTTAAATTTTTTTAAATTTTCGAGATTTATTTATTTTGAAAATTTAATAAATCAACAAAACCCATTACTATAATAATCTTTTAAAATATCATCTTTAGATAACTTATTTTTTATGTTGCGTTAATGAAAATCTTAGTAGAATTTGAAAATTTAAAATTCAACATTGTTATTAAAGTTTTTTCTTTTCATGTTGAAGGATTTAATAAGTTCTAATCAGTATTCGGGTTGCTTGGGCGGAGGTGTTTGTGATATTCCTATCTTTTTGAATCTTTATTTTTTGAAAAATAAAAAATCGGAAAGATTTATTTTTTAATTGCTATTTTATTATAAATCAATGTTTTTTGAAATATTTTAATAAATTGAAATAAATCTCGTATCTGAACCTCGAATTTGGGTAATTAAATCTTGATGCGAAATGGTATGCTTAATGTGTGTATTTTAATTTTTATGTGTGTTCGCATGAATGTTTATATGCGTATTTAAGTGTTAAACAAATTTATTTTTTTATTTTAGTGAATTTGTAAATAGTTCATTTGGACATTTAGTGAAGATTATTAACAGACTTCTTTCATCATTTTGAATTGAATCAATATTAAATGATGCCAATATTAATAAATTGCTTAATTTATAAATAAGCATTTTCATGTTTTCTTCAATTAATTTTTTATTTTCTTTAAATCTTCCTTTTAGAATTTAAAAATATAAAATAAATATATTTTTTATAAAATGTCCCGTTGCTTGTTTTAACTACATTCAAAATGCACCGTTGTTGGTATTTTTTATGAATCCAATTTGATTGGCTGTAAATTGATTATAAAATTAAAAATATTTTTTTATTTAGCACAATGTTAATTTTTATAATTTTAGTTATTTTTTATAAATTTATAAATTTTAAATAAAATTTTAGAACTTTTTTTGAATTGAAATTATAATTAAATTGATTTTGTAATTTAAGTTTCAATTGAATGAAAACTTTTGTATTATTTATTCATTTTTTAAAATCAATTGTCTTTTTTATCCTATTAAATGCTAGTTTGATTATTTACAAATTTTTAAATCTTGTTGGAATCTGTCACATATAAACCGAACGAATCGTGTTTTATTTATTCACTTTTTTCGAAAGAAAATATTTTTATTTATTCAATTAAACAAACATTTGATTATTTAAAAAATTTTATACTGAGTTCTAGCTTCTTTTTATATGAAGGTGTAATATAATGCTTTTTTACGATTTATTAAGAAAATTATTTTTAGATATTAATAATTAAAAAATTAATAAAATAATATAAATTTCTATGTTGTGTGAAAGTTTTTGGGACTGATCGATGTACAATTATGTAATTAAATCATTTAAGTTTCCATTTGTCAGCATCTTGCAAATAATGTTAATTTCTTATTTTAATTTATTAATTAATTATATAAATAATTTGTATTTTACTTTATTTAATTTCAAACTAAATACGAAACTTTACAATATTCTTTTAACAAAGAAGATTAATTAGAAATATTGAATTCTCGTGTCATTTCTCCCATGAGGGACCCTTCTTACTTCGGACCATACCAACCTGACAATTTCAGTGCCGATGTGGCCGCATAGTTTTAAGTCAATATATCCATTAATATTTTCCTGTATAGATTTTATTAATAATTATTTTTGCATTTCATACCAATTATTTATTTAAATTTTTGCAATATACATATGGCATGACATTTCTTTTGGGCTTTAAAGATTGCTTATTAAATTAATTTTTTTTAAAAATTATTTTTAGTTTTTGATTAAGAATTTAATTCTATATAATATTCAACATTAAGATATGTTTTCTTTACTAAGATGTTTATCCTCGTTTGGTATTCAGTTTACTCACTTTTTGTATAATCGTTAAAAGAATAATTCATCATAATTATTAAAAAATGTCATTTTTAAATAAGTTTCTTTAATTTAGAATCAAGCATATTAAGTTAATATTTTCCATCAGTTCGGCCTGGTTGAGCGATGGTCAAATGTTCAGGTGTTGCCATTTCATTTTGCGTCATTTTGACCCGCTTTTTGCTTCAAAAGGATAAACATAGTAACAATAAATAAATTAATTAAAATATCGTATTTTTAACATTTATCTATTTATTTAAAAAATAAAACAAATTATCTTGAAGAAAATCTAATCTTTTTTTGTTCTCTCTCTCTCTATCATTTTTTTATCGATTATTTTTTTAAATTTTCTATGACTCATCATATTGATTTTTTAAAATCTTTTAAGGTTAATTCTTTTTCTTTTTTTAAATGCTATTTCTTTGATTTCATTATTACTTTTTATTCTGTAGTAAATATATTAGACATTTTTTGGGTTCATTTATTTACATTTGTTTCAATCTTCTTTTTAAAAATGTTTTATTTTTCTAATTTTTATTAAACTTAATAATGGCTTTATAATAATTTTTTGGTTGAGTTTATTATTTCTCTTTTAAAACTATTTGAGCCTAATTATTAATTGCAATCTTCCTCAAATTACACTCCTTTTCATAACGGAACATTTAACTTGGTTCAGGATCAGTAATCATTTCTAGTACTCTCTGATGAATTTTTATTTAATTTAACAATTAATATTTTCTTTAATTATTCACAATGCCTTTAATTTAATTGCTTTGAAGAATATTTATTTTAAAATAAATATATAATCATTTGAAATTTGCACAGAAACTTTTGTTTTTGAAAAAACATATAAAAATTTTATTAAATATTTCTCTTTATTTATTTAAAAGCAAAAAGGTTTACATATTATATTAAATACATTTTAAACGAAAATAATGTTTATTTGAAATTTTTAGTGTATTTTAAAAATCGGCTTCCATGATTTTCTGCATCATGTTTTTAGAATTTAAATTTAATAAAAAATTTTTATTTATATTAATTTTGTTCAATATTTTTTAATTTTACATTCGGCGTACTCCTTTTAAATAAATTAATAAATTTTTCAATTTTTTATTCATTTAAGTTATTCTTAAAGTTGTTGAACTTATAATTAATTTAAAGTAACTTTTTGTAAATATATTTGTTATAATCTCATCGCTTTGTCGTATTGTTTTAATTCAGATACATTAAATTATTTTACTTAATTTTAACAGTCTTTATTACATAAATCTTATTAAGTTCTTGAGTAGGTCAACTGTTATTTCAAACCGTACAAATCAAGTGATTGACAATTTGCATGAGTGAATATTATATTGTCATAGAAATTTTGATTTAATAATAACTTTTCTATCATTTTTATTTTATTAATTTTCATTTTATAAGTTAATGCTTTTATAATAATCTGATTGTGTATAGTTAGTCATTTAAATATAATTTTATGTGAAAAATGTATATTAAGAATTTTTAATTTAATTAGAGTCATGTCCCCAAATAAATCAACAGTTATTTCCAAAGCGTACAAGGCAATTCGCATGAATTAAATCAATTGATTTAACAATTCCTTTTCTAACATTTTTATTTAATTAATTTTATTTTATAAGACAATTTTTTTTTGTAATTAAATAAATTTAAATTTAATTCACTTTTGAGTTTTTATCTTGTGTCTTTTCCATCCTCAATTTTTTAGACAATAATTGTTCTTTAATAATTGACTTTTCAAAAAAAGTTATGACGTCTAATATAATTTGATGAATTCTCAATTTTAATAAATCGTCTTTCGAATAAGATATTTTAATTTTAATTTTATTTTTTGTCTTTACATATTTAAACTCGTCTACTAGACGGTTATGTAATTCGGAATTGGTAATGTTTGTGATAAGAATAAATTATTAAAATAAATGGTAAAAAGTGGAATAAAATGTATAATATTCAAAAATTGAAAAATTTCATTAAACTTTAATATCGAAAATTAAAAATCTTTTAATATTTTTTTTTATTAATTTCAATTTATATTCCAATATATGTAGTCATTTAAAAGCTAATTTGAAGTTTAATACAATAATAAATTATTTTTTCGTTATCAAATCTTTAATAAACCATTTATTATTTTCCAACTGACTCGGTTTTATGGATTAAATAATAATGAAAATAAATCTATCTTTATAATTTAAAATCTTTTTATTCATAAATTATTTTATTTAACGTCAAGGTATTTGGTAATTGTATCCCTTGACTGCTCATTTACAATTTCGGTGTTCAGCTGTTTCAAGTATGTATTTAAATTATTTTATTATAAATTTTTTATTATCTTGTATTTGTACAATTCTGTTAACAATTTTCACTAAAATTTTCAAAATTTTTCAACGATGGGCTTCAATGATTTGTGATCTTTATATGTTAAATATATTGATACGAACAATCTTTTCTTTGTTTATTTGAATATAAATATTAAAAATATAAATTTTTCAATAACTTTTTAGCAAATAAACGTAATAAATTTATATTGTATAAACGCTTCCCATTTATTTTTTATTTTTTTTTAAATATTTAACCGTAAAGTTAAAATTTTTGCTCATATTTACTTTTATTCCAATTTTTCGCACTTTTTAAAAGTTTCTCCACGAAAGCTCCTTCCTGTAATTAATTTCTTCATATTTATTAAGAACTCCTCATTATGATAAAATGTTTAATTTTTTTTATTATATATTTTATATCTCGTTCAGATTCGTATTAGGTATAAGAAAATTGTTTGACCAGTTTTTTTCTTTTGAAAACTTTTTGATAATTTATATTTAAAATTTTTGTTAATCAAAAAATGTGATAAAAGCAATTGTTTATTTATGATATACAAGTTGTTGACTGTATTCTTATTGACTAATTAAATAAGTAAATTCCATTATTTTATAAATATATCAGATATAGAATTATTGTTATTGGTCAAGCATTTTTCTAGTCATCGTCATTTTGTATAATATGATGGATTTATATTTAAACTTTTGCTGATTTAAATATCAAAACAAATTAAATTTATTTCATTAATAAGGGAATAGAACCCAAGAAGTATCTTATCATTATTTTTTAATTTGAATTATCTCAATCATATTCAAATTAATTGGTAAATGCATTAGACCGTTAGGAAATTTGAGTACTTTTTAGCGAGATACTATCGGATTGGAATCAAAAATCGAAATCAAATTAAAAAAAAAAACCACATTTATGAGAGCAAAAATGGTTTGAGTTCACTGAATAAGGCTTCTTATGTTCGCTTACAAATTAGTGTTTTTATATTGAGTCACTGTGGAAGAAATCGAATAGAATTTCAAACAGCGATTTGCAAATAAAAATGAGACAGCCTAAATCTAAAAACTATTACCACTGCTAGGTAAATATAGAAAATTCGAGGTTAAATTTGTCAAGAAAATCGAATAAATTTCAAAAAAATATCCAAATTTCCTGGAAAATTGCTAAATTATCACCTGACCCCACTTGCCATGGGCGCCGGACTTTTCGACAGTGGATTTTTCGACAGAGGACTTTTCGACAGAAGGACTTTTCGACAGCAAAGGACATTTCGACAGAAATATTTAAAAGTTGAGAAGGGGATTTTTCGACAGTGGACTTTTCGACAGTAAAATGTAATTAAGTTTCAAATTTAGGGGTGTAAAATTTTAAAATTTTATTCAAAAGCAACCAATTAATTCAAATAATTATTGAGATACTTAATTTTTAAATTCAAAAATTCTTTTCAAGAATGTAAACAAATAAATGGAGATGATTTTTTAAAATTTTTCTTTTCTTAAGATGTATTTTTTGAAATTTTTGCTAGACTTTTAGTGGGGTGTATTTTTCGTTTTTATTACCATCTTATTCATAGATTTTAGCAACAATTTATTAATTTAAAGTGCTAAAAAATAAAAATCTAGAAAATAGATGCTAAGAAATCGAAAAATTGCTTAACAACTGCAAAAAAAAACATTTTTCGTGCGTTTAAGGTCACTGAGAGCTCAGGAAAACAATTAGGTAAAACCTAAAAATATTAGCTATAGTGATAATGATTTAGCAATACATATTATAGTATGTTAATTTTTGAGAAATTTAGTAAAACTGACAAGCAATATATTTATTTTAATAAAAATTATTTGTTTTTATGTTTATTGTCGAAAAGTCCATTATTTTTTGTGTTTCTGTCGAAAAGTCCTTTACCGTCAAAATGTCCTTTGCTGTCGAAATGTCCTTTGCTGTCGAAAAGTCCTTCTGTCGAAAAGTCCTCTGTCGAAAAGTCCACTGTCGAAAAGTCCGGGAGCCCTTGCCATTCCCTCCTGAATACGGGCCTAGTAAAAACCTAAAAATCCAGGCCCTGGAAATTTCAATTTGCACATTCAATTACCTACATAAAAAAAAATTAATTGGACAAAAAATTGATGCGAAAACTCAATTAGGAAATGAAGTGGTGGTGGAGGACGCAGCGGATGGGGAGGGGGGGGGGGCAATGCCAAATGATGTGCTGTGAGGGCAATGATGCCAATGAATGGTTCGATGGATGCGCGTCGTTTTGTGTGGACTTGCAAACAAAGAATGCAGTGAGAGAGTGATAGAAGATGAGAGTCAGAGAGACTGACGACGAGCAAATATAAAGAGATGAGAAGAGATGGTTGAGTGAGA
This sequence comes from Heterodera schachtii, assembly GCA_023374025.1. NCBI lineage: Eukaryota > Metazoa > Nematoda > Chromadorea > Rhabditida > Heteroderidae > Heterodera > Heterodera schachtii. The sequence goes on from SIJG01000172.1 coordinate 212,823, forward strand.
GAAGAGAGTTGGAGAGAGAGAGAGAGAGAGAGAGAAAGCAAGAGAGAGAGAAAGCAAGAGAGAGATTGGATATTGGAAATTTTAATAATTTTCCCGTAAAATGAATAATATTAGGGTCCCGACTTTTAGTGACGAAAAATTGCAAAATAGTTAACTAAAATAGTGACGAAAAAGGGCCAAAATAGTGAAAAAAAGTCCGAAATAGTGACGAATAGTGACATAATTTTCAGCCAAAAAGTAAGCAAAAATTTTTTTTATTCACTGATTGCAGTTGCAAATGAAGTAAATTTACTTTTTTAAATATTTTCTTGGAAAATACTGACATTTTTAAACCAAAAATTTTTCAAAAAAAAATTGGTAAATGTATTTTTGAGAAAATTTTTCTATAAAATTTTTAGGTCGATTCTTAGGGGTGTATTTTTTGGTTTTTTGACATTTTTATTAATAATTTTACTAAAAATCTCGAAATAATGAAAAATAGTGGCAAAAAGCCAAAAAAGTGAATTTTCATTATTTTAAGTGACAAAACGCCAAAATAGTGATTTCTAGTGACGAAAAATGACGTCCAAATGAAATTAATGCGATTTGTTAACAAATATTTGTCTACAAAAGTCTACAAAGGGCCAATTTAGCGATTTTGAGCAAAACATTTTTGCAATTTACTTGTCACTATTTTGTGGATTTTCACTTTTTATTTGCCAATAATTTTTATTTTTGCTATTTTTTCTTCCTCCGTTATCTTTTTCTTGCTAATGCCAAATTTTTTCATCCATTTTATAATTGCTCCATGACTAACTCCGATTTTCTTACAAATTTCGGCATAATTTTTGTTCCATTCTTTGGTCGAATATTTTCTTTTTTGCTTATATTCATTTGACATTTCTATGAATTTTTGAACAATTTCTAACTTTTGAGCATCTGTTTTTGATTTGTAGGTTTTAATTTTTTGAAGCCCAAATTCTTTAATCCATTTAAAGTTAATGAATGTAAAATTTAATAATGAATTTCATTAATTTGTTACTTTTATCTGATTGGATATTGCAAAACATGAGGAAATTATCAAATTTTTAGCTTTTAATAAAAAAGGACAGTTTTTAATCATAAAAGATAAATTCGTTAAAAATATTAAATTCAAAAAAAATTTTAGTGGTGGGGAACGGCGGTGCCGATCCAAAAATGAGTGATCAGAAAATTGCACAAACCTTGAAAATTCATATAAATAGTATTTATAATTAGAAGAAACAATTGGGAAGATGAACTTAAGGTATTTTTCCCAAAATGCTTAAATAAATTACAACAAATAGAAAATGAAGAATAAAATTGTTTCTATCAAAAGGAGAAAACCTATTCATATTCTCAAAAAAATTAAATGAAAAATTATTTATAAATTAATTTTTCCATGATCAGTAGAATAAATTAGTCAATATTTTTTAATTAAGAAGGATTCTTTATTTTACCGAAAATCAGTAGAAAGCCGATTTTACATCAATAAAAACGCAAAATAATAATAAAATTACATTTTTACAGAAAAATAAAAAATTAAATTCATTTTAGGGAAAAATTTTTTCGCTATTATGAATTAATTTTATTTCATTCTTTTCTTGGCTATTTTATTCCTTTATCCTTAATTTTCTCTTTTATTTTGTAATTTTTTCAATTATTTCTCTTTTTTTCTTCTTATTTCATTGTTTTCCTTCTTTTTCTTCCCATTTTTCTCCAAATATTTCATAAAATGATTTTTGCTGTAATTTTTTATTTTCTATTTTAATTTGATGAATTTCCATTATCAAAAATAAAATTGGAATTATTAATAAGCAGAATTTCATTTTTTCACAAATTTTTTAAAATGAATTTAATCTTTATTTTTTCTTATAAAGATAAAATTTTCATTATTTTTTTCCATTTTCATTTAAACATCCTACTTTTCATACTTTACAATTGTAATTAAATTATGGGAAAACTTTTTTTAGTAAATTCTTTACAATTGTAATTTATTTTCTGGAAATACGCATTTCAGTTCATACTTTACAATTGTAATTTATTTTATGGAATTCAATGCATAAGACTTTTTTATAAACTTGGAATACATATATAAATGTATTTTAAAATTTTACTTTTTAAATAAAAGTTATTTTGAACGAATATTCGTGTAAAATCATTTTTAACTGCCGCATATTTAAATTTATCTTTGATTATGAAAAACTTTTAAACTTTTTGAAATTGTTCTGAAGCGTATGTTCGGTCGAGTTGAGAACTTCCATTCTCTTAAAATTTCTTCACTTAACTAAATATTATTGTTCTAAATTCATTTTTAAAATTCTGTGTTTCGCATTTTTTTTTTTAATTTCGTTTTTGTTAAAGTCATATGATAGCAGATTCATTTCAACGACGATATAAGTATATATACAATAAATTGTTGTAGCATTATTTAATTATGATTAATGAATAAATAAGAAATTCGTTGTCGTCTCATTAAAATATTTTTTACAATAAATTAATGACAAAGTTTTTCATTTGTTATTATATTTATAAAATATATGTTTTTAAATTCTTGTCTGTATCCATAAGCGTGTTTCTCAATTTTGCGTCGGGTGATTTGCCGACATTCAATTTTTTCGCGAGATAATATTCTTTTGATTGGGTATTTTAATCATTTTGAATATTTCAATTAGTTTTTATTTTATTTGTTATTTGTTTTTAAATATTTTTTGAATTAAATTTAATTTTAAAAAATGTAACTTTCTTTACTTTAAATTAGAGCTGAGCGGGACCGGGACCGGGACCGGGACCGGGGCGGGAAATCCCGGTTTTTTCAGGTCCCGGTCCCGGTCCCGATCCCGGTTTTTGGAAAAACAGAAATCCCGGTCCCGGTTTTGCTAGTCCCGGTCCCGGCGGGACTAAATTAAGCACTGGTAAGAATGGGGGTCTGGTGAGAAAAGAGAGGGAATTGGTGAGAAGGAGAAATTTTTGAGAAAAAAAATTAAATTATTATTTCATTTATTGCCTTTGTTCACATCGTTATGTGGTCTAGTAGCTAAGCCTTCTGACTTTCATTATTTGTCTCTTGGGTTCAATCCCCCGATTGAACAGAAAGTTTTTTTTGTAATTTCTTTACCATTATTTTAATTGAATTTAATTAATAAAATTATCAACTTAATAATTTTTTTTTTCATTTTTAAAGAACCTATAAACTTTTTTCGAAAAAACAGCGCCACAAAAACAGCGATTTAAGAAATTGTTAATTTATTTAAAAAATCCAGAATTTTGGGACCCAGAAAATTCCAAGATTCCAGATTCCCCCCCCCCCCGAAATGAAAATTTTTAAAAACTTTCCAGAGAATACTAGAAAATTGTTCGAATTCGTCCCCCAAAACAAAAATACAAAATTTTATGGGTACATTTTTGATTATTGGCAATTTTCGTAACAAAGTGCACTCAAATTTTCAAAATTTTTTCAAAAAAATTTTCTCTTGGGAAAATTCCCGGTTGGTCCCGGTCCCGGCTTTTCTCGTGGTCCCGATCCCGGTCCCGGACGAAAATCGAGGTCCCGGTCCCGGTCCCGACTTTTCTGGTCCCGGCAAGTCCCGGTCCCGGTTTTTGTCAAAAATCCCGGTCCCGCTCAGCTCTACTTTAAATTATTAATAAACAATTTTAGCATTTCATAATTATTAATAAACAATTTTGGCATTTTATAATGTCAAATTCCCGGGTAGTTTCATCAATTTTGTTTGTCCGTTCTGGTTCGGCGATTCGTAATAAAATTTATAATATAAATAATCTTTTTTCTTGCTAAACACCAACACAAGAATGTTTCCAGAAGTAAGTAATTTTTTATTTTTCATCTGAAATATAATAAAAGTTCATTTTATTGTAAATTTATTATAAATAAATAAATGTAATTTTATATTTTCATGTTTATTTTTTTAATAATTGTCTTATTAAAATTTATATTTTAACGTGTTGGGGACGTTCATCTGTGTTGTCATGTCTTCCTCCGCTTGTTCTGACAACATTCATTTCCCCGAACTATTAAGTTTTTACCTTTTTACTATTTCAAATAATTTTTTTTAATTTACGTTCCAAAACCAGCACAAATGTTTTGCAAATTGTATTTGAAAAACCTATAGTATTTTAATTTTTAAATTATATTTAAGTTTATTAAATGATGGTCAGGTATAAAGATCTAAATTATATTCAGTAGTATATACTATCATGTTTATATCACATTTTTTGTATTTTATGACAAATAATTATTGTTTTCACTTTCATTTCGTTTTACGGGAATCCTTTTCAATTGTTCAAAAAAATATTTTTAATATTGTTTACATAAGGAGTGTTAATCATTTTTGATTTGACAAATTATAATAAAAATTGATTTTAATTTTAATTTAAACTAAAAAGTATAATATGATTTATTCATTTTTTAAATCAATTGTCTTTTTTATCCTATTAAATGCTAGTTTATTATTTACAAATTTTTAAATCTCGTTGGGATCTGGTCACAATTATAAAACTTTTGAAAGAGTCTGGTTTTATTTATTCATTTTTTCGAAATAAAACATTTTTATTTATTCTATTCGATTAAACAAACACATAGTTTGATTATTTTAAAAAAAAATTTATCCCGAGTTCTGGCCTTTTTTTATATGAAAATGTAATTATTTTTTACCGATTGTTTATTAAGAAAATTATTTTAGAATTATTTAATTGAAAATAATTAATGTAAATTTTCTATGTTGTGTGTGAATCATGTGTTATGCGTTGTTTTGTGAGTTTCTGGTTATTCGTTTCGCATGCGTTAAAAATTTTTGTATTATTATAGAATATCAAATTTACTTAGCATTCTTTCTTTCTTATTTTTTTATTTTAAAATGGTCGTTTTTAAATAAGATAAATTTCATTCAAAATTCAAATCAATCAGCAATTAAGAATATTTTATCGTTTTAGTATTTTACAAATTGTTTACTAAATTAATTTTTTTTTGAATAAAAATCAATCTTTTTATAAAAATGATTTATTTTTGTAATTTTGTTAAATTTAACAATTGCTTTAATGTTTTTTGAAAATTTTTAATTGTTTTGAAGAATAAAAGCTTTTCACGCAAAATTGGTTTGCACAGAATTTTATTTTTTTAAAAAACATATAATTTTATTAAATATTTCTCTTTACTTATTTGAAAGCAAAAAGGTTTACATATTAATCAATTTATTAAAATTGTTATTGAATATTATTAATATTATTAATTATATTTTAAACGAAAATAGTTTTTATTTAAAATGATTTTTATTGTATTTAAAAATTCGGTTTCCATTATTTTATGCATCATTTTTTTAAAATTTAAAACTTTATTTTTGTTAATTTTTGTATTATTTTTGTTGAAATTTCTTTTCTTTTCATGAAATAGTTTCGATAAGACTTATAATTAATGTAAAGTATCTTTGTAAAAATATGTTACAATCTCATTGCTTTGTCGTATTGTTTTAATTTAGATACATTAAATTTATTTTACTTTATTAAAACTGTCTTAAACATAAATTTATTAAGAAACCTTGTAATTTTTTTTTATAATAATCTGATTGGTATAATTAGTCATTTAAATATAATTTTATGTATAAAAAAGTATATTAAAGTTTTTCATTTTAATAAGCATCATGTTCTCGAGTAGGTCAACTGTTATTTCCATACAATTTAAATTTAATTAAATTTTATATTTTTATTTTACAAGAAATTATTAATGTTGTCTCCCAGTTAAGATAAATTGTGATCGAATAGCTTAGCAACAAAAACGGAGACGAGATGATGCCGAAGGCGATTCGTTTATTCTTGTAGTTTGTGATTTAATTATTTTTTTGGCTTTTAATTATCAGTTTATTTGCAGAAAACCTAAAAAATTTTTAAAAGTTTTCTTCAAAGTATTGATTTGACAGATTTTATCATAATTTTTTATTGAAAGATTTAGTTTTCATTCCATCCCATTATATATGAATATAAATTAACATAAATTTTTTAAAATAATTTTTCAGTATGAGTTAATATATGTTTTTAATATAATTTTATTTGTTTAATTTGATTCTTTTCCTTACAAATTATTATCCTTAAAAATCCATCCTCAATTTTTTTTATTGTGATAAAGTATTTGATTTTATTTATTATTAACCGATAAATAAAC
>SIJG01000173.1:0-20046 GCA_023374025.1 Heterodera schachtii
GAACAAAAGAGATTAACGGAAAGAGAGAAATAGAGATAGAGAGAGAGAATGAGAGAGAGGGAGAGAAAGACAGAAGAGCTCAGAATTACAAAACTGTTTTTCTTTATGGAATAATAATTTGATAACCTTTTATTAAAATTCTTGAAATAGACCGGAGCGGTTGGGAACCGCGTAGCGGTTCCCAAGCGCTCGTGTATTTATTTAAATGAAAGTCCAATATAACAACGATGGAGCCAGCGACAATAAATGGCGGTCAAGAAGATTACTAACCATTTGAATAAAAAAAGGTATATATTAAACAACAAACAGAGCCTAAAAAAGCACAATTTAGGTGGACCCATAAAAAATATTTTCAATCCAAAAAGATTTGGCAAAATATTTCATCATGTAACGGAAATTAATTTAGTTTATTTAATTGTTAAAACCAAATTGAATGAATTAAAAAAGTTATGAACACATTAAACTTTCTAAATAAAAATAAAAATTTAAATATATTTTAAATAAGAAAGAAATATTTAAAAATAAAACATTCCAAGAAAAAATTTTATGAAAATTGAGTGGAATTTTAATATAAGACTGAATGTGTTGTTATTTAAATTATTTATATTGTCATTTCATGCTATATAGAAGTATTTTAATTATTAGATTATTGATAATAACAGATCATTAATTCTCATTTGTAAATAAATAAATATGTGAATAAAATAGAATTAATATAGGCAAGATTATTTTATAACATTACCGAAAATCGAAAAAATTCCATTTTAAACAGTTTAATTAGTTATTTATTGAAGAAATAAAGTGAAAAATTACCTTAAGTTATTGTTAAAAATACTAAAGTTTAAATGAATATTACAATTTTAATAAATTCATCATTAATAAAAAATAAAATAAAAAACTAAAAATTTTTTAAAAATAATTTAAACGAAAAAAGAATACATAAAATAAAATATGTTTTTTAAACAATAATGTTGCTGAAAATAGTTTTAAAGTTTATATTCTAATTTTTTTTAAATAATTAAAAAAATGATCAATTTTTGCGATTTTTACATTCAAAAGGCTTTTTTTTGCGGCATTTTTTAAAAAAACATTCTATTTTAGGCGTGGGGAAGTCCGGCGGTGCCTGTAGGCGCCACCGGGAAAAATTTTGTAATTAGCGCGACTTGTTAACAAATTTTCACCAAAAAGACTAATTTTTACATGGCAAAAGGTCATCTCTTGAAATCTTAGGGGAATTTTGTGGCACTGCGGCGCCGATAGTCGCCAATGCGAAAATTTTTGCCAGGCTTTTCACTGTTTCTACTTCAAGCAAATTTCTCGTATTTTTTTCGCGATTTTTAAGTCAATTTAAAGAAATAAAAAGAATTTTGGAGCTCCGGCGGTGCCGATAGGCGCCGCCGGGAAAAAATTTGAAATTTTAGTGCATTTTGTTAAAAGATTTAGTCCAAAAAAGGACAAAATTTTTGATTTTAAATGTTAGAATTATGATTGAATTCCCATCGATAAAGAAATAATTTTGAAAAATTAGAAAATAAAATATTGCTTGGAGGGGAATTGATCCAACGATAAAATGAAGAAATAACCAAGATCACAACCAACTTGACCACGCATATGAGTAAACAAATTAAGCCAAATTAAGACTTTGGATATAATTCGCTTCAAAAATTATCATTTAAAATCTAAATTTATCTGAATCCAAAAAATAAGACTAAAATAAGGACAAAGAGCTTAAATAAGGACAAATTTTACAAATAAGGACAAATGGTAACCCTGATTTATATAAAAGAATAGTACGTCGTGTTCTTTTTGTTATGATATATTGGTTACTAATAATAATTTTTTCGTTATTTTCAAATTTAAACACAATTAGTTTTGTTATTTAAAAATGTTTGTATATAAATTTGTAAGTACCTGATTTCAAATAATATTATGTGAAATCTTTATCACACGGTTTTATATCTTATCCATGAGCTGTGATGAAAGTTGAAGATTTAGTGGGGGGTCGGACACCAATTAGTTATGACCGAGTTTTAAAGGATAATTAAAAAGCAATATTATTGTAAAAATGACAATTCTTTTTTAAGCTTATTAGTTTTCAATTGATTTGATTAGCATATATTTAATGTTTGAATTTGATTAATATTTTTCATGTAATTCTTTAAAGAAATGGAATAATATTTTTGGCTAACCTTATAAAAGAAAAGGAATTAATTTTTTTTCATTAATTAAATTTTTCCAATTAAATTATTTCGCCATTTTTAAAATATTTATTCAATAATTTTTTGCTCTTTTAATTTTCTTCTCATTCAGTCAAACTTTGTTAAGTATAAAATTGGGTCAATAATAATATTTGAATTATATGAATCCTTTTTTCTTTAAAAAAGATTGTCGTTTTACATGTTCGATCGCAAAATTGGCCGCAAACCTTGCATAAACCAACAATCAGAATTTTGGGGTCTAAATATGAATCTTAGTGTATTGTATTACGAATTTCAAAAAAAAAAAACTTGGCCACCCTGATGAAAGGAATAGTCATTCTTTATATATTTATTATTAAGCTGATAAACATTTTATCTGGTTTTATCACTTTAAAAAAATTATATAAGAATTATCAATTTTTAAGTTAATTTCAATCTATTATTTTTTATTTTGATTTAATTATTTTATTAATTATCTGGAAAAAATTAATTTAAAAAATATTTTAAAATATTCAATTTTCTAATTGAATTTCTTGAATGCAGATGCTTTGTAAATTTATTTGAAATTATATATTTAAAATTTTTATTTTTATTAATTTATCTTAGAATATTGAAGAAAATTATTATTCAAATAATTGTATTTTTCTTTATTTTTATTATATATAATGAGACCCCAAGAATTACTTTTTAACTTTTGTTATGTTTTTATTTTTATTTTTGATTTATAATTTTTTTATTTTAATAAATTTTCTTTTCGTATGTTATTTTTTAAATTTTTAGTTGCTGTCACTTGAGATGGAATTATAGAGTATTTTTAAATAAATTTTTCGTATTTTAAATCATATTATATTGCTTAATTGTCATATTTTATTGGTGTTATTTTTTGATATTTATCTTTGGGTTATATTTTTTTATTAACAATTTTTCTACATTTCATTCATTACTATTTATATTTTACTTTAAATAAATTTTATATATTAACGACGCCTATTTACAACAAAGTAAAAAGAAATTTTTATAGTTTGAAAATTCAAAAGTGAATTATTTAATTATTTATTTTTTGGACGTTCAGTTTTTTCTTTATTAGCTTTCTGATAACCAATCAGTTAAGGAAAATAGTTAAAATTAAATAAGTAGATTTTTATTTTCCATAGTTTAACAAATGTTAAAGATTAATTATTAATTCATTTTTAAATACATATTTCAAAGTATTTGTTAATAATTGTTATTTTGTCTTTCTATACTTCATTTTAGTGGCGTTAAGATATTCAAAATAGGAATATCTTTCTTTCTGTACACTTTGCGCTCATGTTGCATGTAACGCTATATGGAAGCCCATCATTTTGCACATATTAATTTTTATAACAATTAGGCATGACTTTTTCTAATCTGTTTTCTTTTAAAAAATTTCTGATTTTATTTTCGGAATAGTGATGAATAATTTATTTTTTATGCTTGTCAGTTTTTGTCAAAATTTGAATGCATTTTTTAATTAATATTATTTGTAAACATTTTAGGTAAATAGTTATTTTGTATCCGAGTTTCAGCCTTATAACGAAAATGGAGAAATTTAACCTTATTTGTATATTTATAAATTGGTACATTTATATTTAATTTGATGCTGAATTCTTTTTTATATTAATTTTAATCCACCAGGGAATTTTTTAATTTACGTGTTTTAAGAAATTATTTAATATTTTCAAGTAGAAAAACTTCCTACGCTGAGTTTTCATACGGCGCATTATTTTTATTTTTCAATGTAAGAAATAATGCTCCCCGCCTGCATTTTCTTAGCACTTATTTATGAAAATATTTATTGTATTTTAAACTTTTTTTAATCGAAATTCATTTAATTTTTATTAATTTAAAGATTTATTTTCTTGTTTCTTTTTTTAAATGTATGATTTTCAAATTTGATTTGGTTTATTTGTATTTTTTAAATTACTTTCATTATCGAATATAGTATAATTATATTTATGTAATAAATCATTTTCTTTAAGATTATTTTTAGCATAGCCACTTTTTATCTCTCTGAAAGAACCTTTTCGATTATTTTTAATATTTGTTTTCGATTTAATTATACCTTGAAAAGCATATATTTTATAAGGTTTATTTACTGTTAGTTTTTTTTCAAAATTTATTATTTTATTTATTCCTTTAATAATTTTGGTATTACGTGATTTATTAAACATTTTCCATTCAATAATAGTCCCGGTGAAAATTTTAAAAGGGTCTTAAGAGATAATTTATTTAAATGCGTAAAATTTTTAAGTACACTTTCTATGTAAAAAAAAATTCATTTGTTCATTTTTTATAAAAAAATAGGTCAATTTTGGTGATAGCATTGGTATTTTACTATATATGTTTTGATTTTTTGTGTCTGGTAAAAATTTTGAACTAAAAGATTAATATTAAAAAATATATTGACTTCGTAATTCTTTTTTATGGCTTGTTACATGATCAGAAGCTTGTATGACCCTTAATATGTCGAATAGAATTAATATCGTAATTTTTATTTAGTTTTGTTAAAACTACCGATCAGTTTAAACTTATTTTCTAAGAATTTCGCAAGATAAAGTATTTAAAACTTAATTAAAACACGAACTAAAAAATATAAAAATAAATTGTTTATATTTTTTAATTTTCTATCATCCATCATAAAAGAACATTCCGACCTGTAAGTATTCAAATCACTAATAGACCACTTTTATCGGGTAGAACATAGTCGATTTACTATTGCCAATTTTTGGCTTTTTGGCCCTGACCCCTAATCTGATCAAAAAAGTGATCAAAGTTTTGAAAACCGATAAAAATAACAAAATTTTTAATATTCATAAAAAATTCAAAAATAATGATAGAATCCTTAACCTTTTTTTAATTGACCAGCAAACAATTATCTATTAAATAGGATCATAAATAAAAAAATAACTGAATAAAGTGTGCAAGCTGGAATAATACTTTGAAAGAATTTAAAATAATTCATCATTTGTCAAGCGGTTCCGAACCCATAACAAATGGTCATTAAAATGTAAAAGAAAAAAATGCGTCAAATTCCCAATTTTTTGCTGGGTTTTCATTTGTTTACTTTTTCTGATCCGTTTGGGGGTCAGGGCCAAAAAAGCCGAAAATTGGCAATAGTAAATCGACTTTGCTCTTCACGATAAATAAGGGTTTTAAAAATGATTTGAATACTTACAGTTCGGAATGTTCCCTAGTGAGAATAAGTTGAGCATTTAAAATCTTTTCAGCTGCAAATCTATCTTACTTTTTTTTTAAACTTTGAATATGCAAATTTTTGTTGATTTATATAATTTTGGCTTTTATATAGTTCAGCCTTAGGGATAAATTTTTTTAAATAATTTATTTTTAATTAATCATTTATATATATATTTAATGAAAATAAACATGCTTAGGTTTATTGTAATTTTTTTGTTGTTGTTTACTTTAAACTTTAATTATTTTTCAAAAGTTCAATATTTTTTTTGCACTATTAACAAGAAAATATGTCTTTTACATATATTATAAATTTTGCTTTTTTAAAATAAAAATTTGTTCTATTTGTTTTTTTCTATAAAGCATATAAAATATGGTAGTACAATATTTTATAATCTTTCATAATATTGGCCCAAAAACGCAAATTTTGTAATTTTTTTTGTGTAAATCTACTAACAAATTGCTTTACGTTATTGAGCATAATATGTAATATTCTTTGCTAAAATTTCTTTCTTTTATGTTTTATTTTTAGCAAATTCAAATGTATTCATTTTACTAAAATAAAATATTAAATTTAGATTATGCATAATTTTTATTATAAATATTCTGCTTGTTCTTCTTAAAAATTCTATTCTTCAAAATATTAACAATTTGTTGTTTTCAATATATTATCAAATTCTATATTTAAACTATTTTATGATAATTTTGTTTTATTTTATTCGCTATGGTATTTGAGCGAATAATTTATAGTTACTTTTCATGGTTTAACAACAAATAAATTTTCTAATTATTTAGATTAAGTGTACTCAAAAATGTAAATATATTTCTTAGATATTCTATTTAACAATTTTTAATTACTCAATTTAAACAGAAAAATTTTAATTTACATCTAATTGATTTATTTGTGTTATTTGTAAACAGGCTTTGATTCAAAATCTATCATTATACTCTTGAAGTTTTCGCCTTGTGTAAACCTTAAATCATGAAAAATTTGTTAGGTTTGGGTTTTAAAGTTTTTCACTATATTAGTGAAAGAACTAATTATTAATTTCATTTCATTTCAACTCTTAACATCTTTAATATTATTATTAAAATTATGTATTAAAATTTTAAATATTTATGATTAATATTAAAAACATCAATGGTGCCCAAGAAAGCAATTACCATGAGAAATAGACAACACGGCATGAGAAGTTAAGGGATTTAATAAATATTTTATTAAAGTTATTATTTCATCTTATATTTTAAAAATTAGAGCATAAGTTTAATTCATCTGAATAAATAACATTATACCAATATTAAATATATATTAAATTTTTAATACAAAAGAATACAAAATAATTAACGAGCAGAAACCAGAAAAGTACAATCGAAAAATTCTTAATATATATTTTAGTTATTGAACAACAATTAGAATAAATAAGTTATTTATTATGTCTTAACTACTGTATTTGGTTTTAAATAAAATCCTTAATTAAATTGTAAAATTTTCTATTTACAAATAATAAATTCAACAAACTATTATAATTGAGAGAATAATATTTATAATTTTTCGGATTAAACATAAATCGGCTAATTTTTTGGATTTAAGATTCAAAAAAGTTTTAACCATTTTTATTTATTTAAATTTTTAGCTATTTTGTTTTAGGATTTAATGTTTATTGGTGCTGTTTGTGTGAATTTGCCTTATATCGTGTTTAATATATTTTTTTGCATTTATTGATTTATTTTTATGTTATAATTTTTTATTTAAATGATTTAATATTAATTTCTTGTCCGTAACGAAAAGGTATTTTAGCTCGTTCGTGTGGAACGTCTTTCTATTTTTTGTTTTGTTTCTCGGCATATACAGTAAATATTTTGGGTTAGATTGCTTTAAGATTTCAGTTTGTTTTATGTTTTATTATTTAAATGTGAAATTATGAATTTGTAATTTACATAATTTTATACCATTACAACCCTAAAGTATGAAAAAATAATATTTTTTTAAATATATATTTTACTATGTTATGCTGTTAAAAATTTATTTGTTTCTTTAACTTACTTACCAATTACAAAATAAATTAAATAGAAATATAATTATTTTATTATTTATTCTTATTATTTTTTATTAAAGATTCATAACTTTTTTGAAATTATGTGTTTTTCAATGGCTAAGAATTTTATTTCTTTTCTGGTTATTTTTATAGATATGTCTTAAATAATTTACAAAAATAAAAAATCAGTAACGTCAATTATTTTTTAAGATTAACAGTAATTATTTCAAATAAAATTTAAAATCGTATTTAAACATTTATTTAAAAATATAAAAGATACCAATTATACAATATGTTTATCAATATAAATATTTTGTTTTACACTTTAACTAATAAATTTAATGTTTATTTATTTAATTATTTTTAGTGATATATAAAGTTAGTAAGTTAGTATGCAGGTTTTTTGTATAAGAATATGACTTTTTTTAATTTAATCCTAAATTCTTATTTTATTTGATTTGTTTGTTTTTAAAATCGTTATTTATATTTAATTGTCATCATGCCATTATCCATTGCTTCATGCGATTGTCAATTGCTTTATTTAAATCAATCAATGATGATTAGTCAAAAAATATTTATACTTATCTGTTATTTATTTATTTTGATGGGTACGCCTTATTTTTCTTAAATAATAATTTCAAATAGAAGAAATTTTTTTATAAAAAAGATTACAATCTATTATTTAATTTAATTGTTTATTATATTTTATAAATTTTGTTTCTTTTATTATGTTATAATTATTTTTAACGATTCAAGATTTATTTGTTTCACTTCTCCAAGCATTTATTTTCTTTAGAATGTTTTTTCTTCATTATTTATTAGTTTCATGTCGCAATTATTTGAAAGACGATCTTAATTTTATTTTTGAGAAGAGACAAAAGATTAAAATCAAAAATTGTTTTAAAAAACCCAAATAAATTAATTAACTACAAATAATCCAAAATATTCATATTTAAATTATCAATAATTTAGCAAAATTTCCTTATAAACACAATTTATACATTTTATAAACAAAACAACATATCTCAATGAAATTTATCTTTCAACAATTGGGCAATCGGCATTTTGCCAATTTTATGAGCAATCACCGAATTATGTTTTTTCTTTAATTAGATTTAATAAAATAAATAAAATGCAATTATTTATTTGAATATTTATAAATTTAACAGAATAGTTTCTATTCTATATTTAATAAAATTATGAAAATCCAATAAAATGTTTCTAAATCATGTAATTATCATTTCATACATGAACATCTTAATGAAAAATAATAATATTTGAACAAAGCATGCATTTGCTTGAAAATCGCGTACCATAAGCTAATACATAAAACAGCTATTAGCAAATGAAAATATTAACTATATGTTTGCACAAATCATATTTGAATTATTCTTACAATAAATATTGAATTATAAAAATAATAAATTTAAAAAAATCATTAATTTTTACAAGAAGTTATGTAATTTTATTTTAAACTAATTCGTTATGTAAAATATTCTTTATAAACAATTTATTCAAGAATTAACCGTCTTAATGATCAGTCATGCCAATATAATTGTTTGATAAATTTAATAAAAATTAAATATAAAACTAAATAAAATTTAAATAATTTAACAAATACTTAGTAATGATTTTAAATTTTTGAAATAAAGGTTAACGATATAGATGTTGGATAGTGCATGAAATTGCGTGTTGGCTTTTAATTTTAAATTTAATAATTTAAAATAATATGGAAATCCAATATCATTTTCGCGAAAAACCGCAAATCATTAATAAAATTTAAAAGTAAATAAAAATAATTAATTTTTTCTGTAAATCCTATTTATATATTTTTTAATTAAGTCTACTATATTACCAAACATTATTATTTTGTATAAAAATATTAAGAAATGTTAAAAATTTTCTATTTTTAACTAATAATAAACAATATAAAAATAATTTTTCTATCGACTTTAATGACCATGCCTGCGGGCAAGAAGACTCGACTCAAATTTTCTGGAAGGAATCTCAAACGCCACTAGTAATATGTTCTCGAGGATATGAAATTCATTGAGACAAAATAATCCATATTACAATATTATGCAACATAAATAAAAATAAAAAATTATACAAAATAATAAAATTATTGCTGGCAATGATTACATAAGTAGATAAAGGCAATTAATTCTTTTCACCAAATTTCATAAAAATAAAGAAAAATGGAATCGCCAATCCAGATAAAACCAAGAAAACTACGATTTATCAAGAGAAATACACGAAGAACTAATTAAAAAATGTAATTTTGTAAAAATTATCAAGTAAATATATCATCAAACCTATTAAATAAGGCTCTCGAAGAGAAAAAATGTACAATATTTATTGGATAAGGTCGCCATAGAATGATTTAAAAAAGAATGATAAACTTAATATGAGTAGAACACTAAGGAATAATTGAAAATATAATAGTTGTAAAACAAATTTAAAATTACATACAAGTGTTTTTCTATAAAAAGTTTGCGCTTCAATT
The DNA here is from genome assembly GCA_023374025.1 of Heterodera schachtii. Lineage (NCBI taxonomy): Eukaryota > Metazoa > Nematoda > Chromadorea > Rhabditida > Heteroderidae > Heterodera > Heterodera schachtii. Next base: position 9,954 of record SIJG01000173.1, read on the forward strand.
TATACATGTTCGCCAATAAATTACAATTAAATAATGAATTTTTTATATTGTTAACAAATAAATAGCTTTTGTTTTTGTTATTTTTTATTTCTTTTTGTTTTTTTAAAGAATTATCAAGAAGAGGTTCTTGAATGTATGCAGGCTATATAAATTTAGTTGCGATATTCTGGTCATTCATTTTGAAATTTAATGGCGATTTTCGGTAATTATATTTTTACAAGACTTTTCTATTGAATGATATAGGAAATTTTATTATTATTTGATTTTTTATTTAACACTTACTCGCAGTGTCTTAATAATATAAAGTACGTACAAATGCTTATATATAAAAATTTTTCATGAAATTAAATACTACTTGTCGAGTTAAAGCTTAAAGCCTGAAAAATGAATCGGCTATTTTTTTTATTTTACAAAAATTATATTCGCTCAATTAAATTCAAATTAAAATTAAAATTACTTTATGAATTGGTACATTATATTTTTAATTTGAGGCTTCTTTCTTTTTTGATATTAACAAAGAATTATTTTTAAGATAATTTTGACTTTTTTGTATTTATTTCTTAGATATTTTTTTATACATTTTAAATATTTTTATAAAGAGATACATTATTATCTTTATTTAATATTTTCACGATGAAGGTTTTCCATACTGCGTCATCTCTAACAGATTTCATGATTATTAGCATTATAAGAAATGCATCTTTGCATTTGTATGTAAATTGCTGCTGGAAAGCAATTTTTTATTATGCCATAAAATGATACCTGCAAGGAGTAATGAAAGGCGATATTAATCGAGATTTAATTAAAAAACTGTTCAATATTTAAAAAGGAAAAATAATTCAGCAAAATATTAATTGATTGAATTTCGAAAGAACAAAAAAAAAGTAAAAATAAACCTTTAACACAAATGAACAATTTCGTTCAGAAAATTGAATTCAAAAATATAAAAATACAAATAAAATTAACTATGACAAGTTATAATGCTAATATGTATTAATGTTTTTTTAAAAAAAACTATTCTTTAATAATAATTTTTGAAATGTTTTTATTTATTAAAAAGAGAAAATATTGTTTTTTTTTTGTGTATACATTAGTTCACAGTAAATTTGATTTTTAAAAGCAAAAAACCGGTTTTAATATGCAAGTTCAAAATTTTTACTCGTAAAAAATTTAGCTATTATGATATTTGTTATACCAATTTCGATTGTTTTACTTTTGATATGACAAAATTTTTTCTATTTATATAATTAAATTATTTTCAATTTTATATTTATGCCATTTACTAATTATATATTTGAATGTTGCATAATAATTTATATTGTAATTTGGAAATATTAATCTATTTTTGTGAGATAATCATTTTATTTATTACGGCTAATAAATTGTAATTTCAACGAATGATGAATGATTTCTCGGCTAATTTTATCCTTTGCGTCAAACCCGTTTTTCGTATACGTCGAAAAAGTAAATACACAACCATGAATAGTTTTTAAAATATTTTTCACTTTTGTGTGATTTGTAATAAATTTAATTTTAAAATAAATTTGCCATTGTGGCGGTCACTTATTTTGTTTTATGATTAACCTTTAAATTTTTAGATTTTTAAAAATATTTTTAAATTTTGCTATTTTAAACAGGTCATTTATGTGATACAAATTTAAAATTACAATATTTAATTATTACACTAAACAAAAAACCTGTCTGTCGTTTTTCGAATATTTTTTTATATATTGTTTAATTATTACAATTTTATAAATTTGGCTTTAAGGATTAAAAAAATTAAAACTAAACGCATTTACATTGTATCCCTTTTCTTTATTTTTCGCTAAAATTAAACACAAATTAATTTTTGGATCAAATATTTTTATATAAAATGTTGTTTTATATGAATTTGGATTTTTGTTTAAGAATGTGACGCATTATCATAATTTTAGTATAATTTGTTTTTTTTTCATATAAACAATATAAGATATAACTTAAAGTTTATGAAAATATTTTGCTTTTTTAATAATATTTTTATAGTTGATTTAATTTTTTATGTTTTCGAGAAACTAATGAAAATAGAATGGGGAAAATTTTATTTTGTAAATTTTAACATTTTTTCAAAATTTATTCTAAACGGGAGCTTTAATTTTTAAATTAATATTTTTATTAAAAGTTATTAAAATAAAGAAACAAAAAAATATATGTTATAAATTTACGAATTGAAATATTGACCAAAACTGTGAGAGTAAAAATAAAAGAAAAAAGCTTTTTATAAGCATTCATGAAGTTTTTAGCTACAAATGCCTTAAATAAAATAGGGCAATCGATAAATTAAATATTGCAAAAACATTCAAAAACGAAGACCCATATAAATTATTTGAATATAATATTTCAAAATTAAATTTAGGATGCATTTTATGTTACTTTATATGAAACATTAAATAAATGATGCATCGATTTATTTATCATTAAAAATGAAAAAAGGATATGAAGGAAATTGACAAATCTATATTTTGTTCAAATCTTTAAAGCGAAAAATTAAGATACATTAAAGCCCATAGCTATGAATGAAATTTTAAAAATATTAATAAAAAAATATTGGGTAGTTTGTTAAATAAAGATAATAAAGATTAAACAGCAATATAAATTAATTATTTTTCACAAAATAATTGAATTTAAGAATCCACAATTTTAAATGAAACATTTTAATCTATTAATTTACATTCAACACTTGGCGCAAAAAAAAGATTACAGCTCAAATCTCATCTATTGATATTAGGTTTTTAAGGAATAAGCAATAATTAATAAAAGACTTCAATATGTGATAACTATAGAGCATTTATTTTAACAATTTTTGATTTTTTAATTTTATTTTGCTTAATTATTTAATTTCAAATTAAATTTTATTGTTCATTAATATTTTTTTATACTTAATCAGATATACAAGTTTCAGAGCCCCAATTTTGACCAAATGATGGACAACAGGCAATAAGATTCCAATGACGCGAATGCGTCCATTAGCCCGCCTTGAGTTTGAAAATATTGCATAAAAATTATTTATTCAATATGCAATTGACATTTTTTTTATTAGTGAAATTTACATTTTATATTTATTTCTCTCTAAATTTCTAATTTTTGTAAAAGCAATTGTGGAATATTGTAAACTCTAAAAACGTTTAATGAATTTAAATTGTATGAATTACCTTTTAGTATTACATTTTATTATTTAAGAATTGTGCTTGAACTTATATTTTGATAAAAGATTTAAAAAATAATCATTAAAAAATAGTAGTTAAAAGTGCGCTAATTATTATTTTGTCAAATATTTTTGCTTTAATGGCAACCAAACGACGTCCACTTTTGTCACAACAATGGAATTCATTTTCAATTATATTACCAATTGTGAGTAATTCGATTCGCCGTTTACACAATGTGTGTGGTTTAATGTTTATAAAAAATTTCGAAATAGTTTTGGTGTTTTATCTTTTCAATTAGATAAACTTAGTATTATTATTATTATACATCGTATATCCGCACAAGACAAATTTTTGTATTTGTTAACTTAAACAAGCATGTCTAAAATAAAAAAATTGTTTTATCATTAATTATCCTTGAAAAATTAACGTTTTTTTAATTATTTTTACATTTCTTGTTTAATTCACCCTCATTTTGGCATTCATGCCTTAGTCAATTTTTTTTAAATAAAATTTCATGTTTATCTTTATTTACTTGAAGTGATTGGTATTAATGTAATAAATGTAGAAGCTCTTAAACTATTGAATACCGTACTTCTTCGATTATAGCCCCCGGGGGCTCTATTGTTCAACCCCCCTCAAAAGGGGGGCTTTATTCGCGAGGGGGGATCTAATCGAGGGGGGGGGGGCTTTATAGTTCAACCCTTTTTTTTACAAAAATCTCACAAAAAATTGTCTTTTTTTGTAAAATGTATGCCAAAATACCGAAATTTTTTAATGGTATTAATTAAAAATGTTATTTTTTTCATTTTCTGCGAAGAAATTTGAGCAATTTTTTATAAAGATCTACCAAATTTTCATTTAAAATTCTATTAATACCTAATTGTTTACTTTCAAATTTTTTAGGCACTAAAAACAACAATCATTTTATCAGTACTTAATTATGGGAGCAGTAAAAACCGTGCCTGAATCATCGACTCAAAAAGTACCTCTACCTATTAAAAAATTCTCATCAACATTATCTTAAGGTTTGCTGCTACTGCAACAATCCTTGTTCTGGTGCGCACCAATGCTGGAAGTGCACAAAATCTTGCCATGCGATTGCGCCATGCTCATTTGCACATAACGGCAAAGAGGGATTCGGCTCAAAAGTCACCTGCTGTGTGTGCTGGCTCGACGATGACGTTGACAAAGCACGAGTGCCGTCGTTTCAACAGAACCAATCAGCAACCAAAACGACGAAGCATTGTCACAGTTCATCACAGAACAAATTGTTACGGACGACAACAACAACATCAACGACGGTGTAGAATGGGCTTCACAAACCAAACGCAAACGCCGTGCCTACAGCATCCAAGAGAAAGTCGAAATTCTTGACTTCGCCAAGAAGTCTTCGATTCATGCCGCTAGCCGCCACTTCGGAGTCGACCGAAACACGGTCCGGGACTGGAAAAAACAGGAAGCGATTTTGAGGAAAGAGTAAGATGCCTGTAATGTCACAACGTTTTAGATTCGCTTAATTCAGGGCCGAGTCATCAAAACGAAAGCGATTGGAAGGAGGCGGGCGGAAAGTTCCAAACATGAACTTCGAAGAAGCGGTGTTCCAGTTTGTGTGTGAACTCCGACAAAAGAAAGTGCGTGTGACACGCAATATGATTATTGCGCAAGCAATCAAAATGAGCGCCGACTACGAAAACATGCAAAATTTTGCAGCGATTCGGAAGCTGTACAACGATTGGATGGCCCATGGCGAAAAGGCTACGACATCAGGCGGAAATCTGAAGGCCCCGCAAATGGAGGTCTACCTGGAATGGATTGCCAACGCATGGGACTCGCTTCCAAAGCAAATGATTGCCGACTCTTTTTTGACGTGTTGGATTACCAAGGAAGAAAAAGGCCGACACGATGACAAAATTCACGTTTTTAAGGTGCTTACGAATGTTAAAATTATTGAAATTTTCTTATTTTTAGCAGGACGGAGCAATCCCTAATGGGCTCGCTCTTTTGAAGCAACGCCGACAGGAACAAGAAGTACTGAAAATGGTGGAAGAAATCGATTTAGGCGAAGATGAAAGCGACGAAGAAATTGATGTTGAAGTTTCCTAATATTTTTTTGTTAATTTTTAATGAAATAAATTGTTTTCAATAGTTTTTGCAATTTTCTGACTTAAAAAATTTTTGAAAAAAAATTTTTTTTGAGGGGAGGCTATAATCGAGAGGGGGGATCTAATCGGGGGGGGGGGCTTTATAGTTCAACACCCCTCAAAAGGGGGGCTTTATTCGAGACGGGGGTTCTAATCGAGAGGGGGTTCTAATCGAGCAAGTACGGTAATTGAAAATTAGTTTAGAGAAATAAATGAAAATTCTCAAATAATTAATAGGTTTTAATTATTTGAAAAGATAAAGTTCAATGAATTAAATTTATTTCCGAAAAGCGTTGCTTTATTGACTGGAGAATTATATAAAATTAACCTAAGTAATAATAAAACATTAAAATTACCAGAAAAATTACTAAAAGCTTTCGATTTGTAAAAGATTTTAAAATAATTATTTCATTAAAGTTAATTATTCAAAACTGTAATGTTCGGCCATTAAACAAATCTTTTTTAATATGTACGTGCGATTATTTTTAGAAAATTATAACATTCCATAACAGATTGATACAGAATTTTTATATTTTAGCTTTTAGCTTTTTTGTCAGCTTAATATTAATATTTTAATCTTCTAATATATTCGGTTTTTAATTAATTTGTTTTTTTTTTAACACTTTTTCATTTCTTATTTTTTAGTATAAATTTGTATTTAATATTTTTTACTTTTAATATTTATTATTTTATTGTTTAATTACAAGCATATAACAAATTGATTCAACAACAATTTTATATAAGCTAGTTATGTTTTAATTCAATATTTTTTGATTATTTTATCTTCATAGAATGAATGTAAAATTTGAATATATTTATTAAAATTATTATAAATTTTAGTTTTCAATATGTTTTATTTATGAGTTAGTTAACTTTATAAATTCCCGATTTTTCTATTATTTCTATTTAGATATAGTTAATTTTTATATTTTTATTTTCATGATCATGTACTCACAAATCTTTAATTCATTGCCCATCACCTATACATGTATTTAAATTTCCTTTTATGTATATATGAAGTGAATCGCATTCGGCGGAATTGGGAGGCAAAGTACATAGAATTATTTATTAGAATGATAAATTTTTGTTATTATTATTACATTTTTATTAGTAATGTAAAAGAATAAATTTGGAATTGAATTATGTCATGGTAGTATAATACTGTGATCCATGGATTGGGTACCAAATAAATTTTAGCTATCACGACTTATCTATATTTTTTGCTTGATTTTTTACATTAAAACAAGAAATTTTATTTATTTTTAATAAATCATTTTTGAAATTCTGAAAAATACATGTATTTTTTTGAAATTTACTTTTTTAAGTTATTGAATATGCTAAATATATTGGTTTTAATATTTTAGCTTAAATGTTTTAATTATTTCCCTTGGCACAATTTTAAACACCTATGCCCAATTTGTTGTTTTGCGATTTATTTTTGATTGGAATCTTAAATACACGCATTAAATTTTAGATACTATTAATTTCATAAAACTACTTAATAATTTCTTAACTTATATTATTAAATTATTTATAAAAACATTTTGTTATTTTGTTTCTCAAAAATCGTAAACCGGAATGAATTTTTTCCAACATTTTTTTGTTTTCACGGATCATTTTCCTAATTTACGAAGATTTTTTTCTGCTTCTAAAATGCTTTTTTTTCGGCGCGCCATTTCGTGGCATAAGGGGGGATGGTCCGGCTCGCCGCCGGGAAAAATTTGTAATTTTTAATGCGATTTCTTTACAGATTTTTGGCCAAAAATGACCAAAATTTGCGATTTTGTGCTTTTAAGAAAAATAATGACCTTATTCCATAAAATTTCAAAAAAAAACGCTTTTATAGACATAATGCCACAAATTAAGCCAAATATGTTATAAATTCAAAAATTTGACTAATTTTTTTGATTATTTTTTCCATTTTTTAAATGCTCATTTTCAAGGACGTCCTTGCATCCAAGGATATTTTTTATTTTCAAGAGCGAGGGCCCAATTTAAAGGACGTCCTTGCAATCGCAGTACGGATACCATCCCTGTTTTTATGTAATACTTACCGTCACTAAATAAATTGATTTGTTTATTTCATCAAATACACTTATATCCAAGTCTATGATGCTTTTTCTCACCGTACTATAATATTCCCGTCAAGATAAAAATTATTATCCCAGCCAAACTGCATGCTTTTTATTATTTATGAATTTCTTTAATAAAAGGTTTACAACTATATTAATTTAAATCTATTTTAAACAATAAATTATTTATCTATAAATAAAGAACTATTTAATTTTACGTTAAATTTAAATTAATTATTCACACTATTTTTGCTTCAATAACAGTATTTCACAGCTTATAAAATTGAAATAATTTCTTAGATAAAAAAACTTTTTTAAACATTGTGAAAGCTACATTAATTTCCCGCTCCAATTAACTTATTGTAGAAATAATGATTAAATTATGTTAAATTAATTTATTTAATTTTATTGTATAATTTTACAATTAAGTTTTTTTAATTACGTTATCTAATATATAACAATTTCTTCTACAACCATAATTACTAGAAATGCGCCGTGAATCACGGTCACGGTTACCGTGAATTTCAAGGGTTTTTTCACTCACGGTCACGGTCACGATTCACGGTACCAATTCACGGTTATTCCGTGAAAAATTTACACTGGATAAAATTAAATATTTACGAGTTACATATTGTTTTCATAGAGAATTTGGTCATTTTTTGGGCAACGTTTACTTAGAAACAGAGCAAATTTTTCAAAAAATTTCCCCGGCGGCGCCTATCGGCACCGTCGGCCCCCTCCACTATTCCTGAAACTTTTTTGAACAAAGCCAAACTACTTATATTGTGCGAAAAACAAATAAAAGGCAGTTTCAAGGATAACCCCTTTAAAAAAAACTCATTAAATTTTTTTAAAAAACTCGCTCGAAATAAAGCTATTTTGGGCAAAATCAGTTAACAAATCCCAACAAATTTTCAAAAATTTTCCATTAAAATCCCTATTTTTTGATATAAAAGAAAATAATATATAACAATATTTATTGTAAACAAAGATAAACAAATGATAGTGATAAATTTGAACTGTGAAGAGCAGAGCGAGTATAAATTAATTTCATACTAATTACCTTGTTTAAATAATCACTCAAAAAACAATAAATAAAAATTTAATCGTTTTGATTTTATAATTCAACTCATTCGATATAAAAAATAAAAATAAATCACATTTTTTTCAAACATTATACAATATTTTAATACCAAAAATTACTATCAACTAAATTAAAAAGTTAACTGTTATTTGAAATAATATTTTTTAATGCATAAAAAATGTTCAAAAGTTTGAAGAAATAGAAATTCAAGAAATTTATGCTTTATTAAAATTAATTGTCAAGTTCAAGAAATTTAAAAAAAGTATTCTTATTCAATTAAAAAAAATTTTTAATATAAAACAGTATCAATTTCTGTTATATTATTTTGGTTAATATTTTTAACGCTAATTTTTCTATTAAACATATTTTGGCTTTATTAACTTTTTTCTTTAATACATCGGAATTGGGTATCAGCGATGTTATGAGGCTTGATGCTCTTGAAACCTTTCTTGCTTGAGAAAAACAAATTGTTGGCCATATCTTTTGTCGGTTTTTCTGTTTTAATATTATAACATACATATACTTTTATTTTATTGTGTTTACCTTTTGGTCTTACTTTTTACCTTTTCTTTTATCTTTATCATTACTATACAATTTAATTATTAATTAAATTAAATCCTCTTTTTAAACGTATTCAAAAAAAAAATGCATTTTAGTTAATTAATATTGCTCAAAAATTATTAAATTGGCTCGCTTCGAATGTAAATAATATAATTCTTTATTTTTTGGATTTATCGTATAGATTCTCCCAATGACTTTGTGTGGACCTTATTGGCGATTTTCTATTTTTTTGTCAAAAGTGCTATATGTTGCCATTTCTATGTATTGAATTTTGGAGCAGTTGGATTTTCTTTAAAAAAATAATCACAAAATAAAAATTTTTTTTTTTGCCTGTTTGATCTTTTATATCGAAATTCCATTCTTTTGTTCCCAAAGGATATAACAAAGTATAAATTAGTGGTTCGACATTTGGGTATAATGGGTAGATATTTCAATAACATGTTTACTCCTATTTTAATTTTTATTTGTCATTGTTGCCTTTTTTGTTCATCATTACATTTTCCATCATTTCGTAAGCTTTAGCGAACGGGTATATTTTTATAAGAATTAATTAGATTTTCTAATATATTTATATTTAAATTATGCGAATGTAATCGATTATTTTGTGCATCATCATTATCCAAAAAATACAATTTTCCATTTGTCGGCAAAAAATTTTGTTCTATAGGTTATGCTAGTGCATTATATTTATGATAGACTGATATTTTAAAACAACTTGGGCCTGGAGTTGTAAAACCAAATCTATTGCAAGCTAAAGAAGCGCAAGCGAATGAATTATTTTATTTTCTTATTTTTTTCATAAAATTTTTCAAAGTTAATATTACTTTAAACTATTTAGGCTTGAACATGAGGAAAAAAAGTACTGAGGTCTTGTGATTAATATTTATATAGAAAATTATGAAACGAAAAATCCTTTAATTTTCTTATGCGAATCTTTTTGTTACTTGCCATGAATGTTGCTGAATTATGTATTTGCCATCAGAATATATTATTATTTTTATTGTGTTAATTTTTTTAAAAATATTTTTTATTGTTATTTGTTTATCTATCAAA
>SIJG01000173.1:21288-50903 GCA_023374025.1 Heterodera schachtii
AGAAACTTTGCCGACCAGGCTTTTGACGACGAGCAGTTTCTTTGACTGCTTTTTTTGAAGAAATTTGCCGACTCGGCTTTAACAACAAAATTCACAGCCAATCCCGGCTTTACGGTGAATTTGTTCTGCCGTCTCGGCTTTTGCTTTAAGTCCTAAAAGGTTCGATGCTCTTTTCTCTTACCCGGAGATGTGAGCAAAGTCCAAATTTTTGTGACTGCGCCAATTGTTCGGTCCGAGGGGTCAAAGGAACACGATCAATAAATAAATGTTTATTGACGAACAATAAATAAAAGTGAAGACAATTTGGTCGGAGGAAAATGACAATTTGAAATGAATGAGGGAAAAGACAAGGAGGGAGGGAATGATCGTCTATTTAAGGGCGAGTGACACAACAAAATGGCGGGGAATTTGAATAGTCAGATCGCCATAATAATTCAAATAGGCTCATCCGAACAATAAAAATGTCTAATAAACGAAACTCCATTGTACGAACTGCCAAGACCTCTTTTGAGTGATACCAAGAAAATGCTTAATTTGGTTTCACATTTTCAGCTGGATTTGCAACGACATTTGGATGGACACTCTTCACTTTTTTGATCGTGCCCAACTCGGCCTCAAAATGGCACTGATTTCCGACCGTTTCGATGTTTTAGTGGACACACATTTCGATGGCAAAAGCGAATTGACAGTTTGGAGACCAATCGCAATTCGAAAGGAAGAAAATGCTGAAAATCCTATAATATCTGTACGGATCGATGACAAATGTGTGGAATTTCCATTGCCCGACCGTCCGTTGCCCAGCAAAATTCGCATTAAGGACCTTCGGATTGAGTAATTCAAAGGCTTATTAACTCATAAAAGCATCCCCTTTCAGTTACATTGTTGATGATTCCGTCATCCAATTTCTCCGTGCCAATCAACAAATTTGGGACAGAAACGGCATTATGTTCAATTTTTTTGTGTGGTCGCCGAAAGGCGAGAATGTCCAGCACATTTGGAATGTTTTTGTCCAGGAAATTTGGCCCATTTTGGCTCCAAACATTCGCCATTTGACCTTTCGCAGTGACTTTCACCTGAATGAGTTTCTCCACCACTTTTCGCCGACGACTCTCTCTGATCTCAACAACAATTTAATCGTTGCCATTGATCTGTTTCATGATGGGATAATGGGTGATTTGGATGGGCCATATTCAACAATTGGCCAAGTGTTGTTCGAATGGTTTCACACTCCGATAAAAATGGACGGCCGAAGCAATTGCTTTTCAAAATTTTTGATGAACCCATGGAATGGATTGACAACTTCAAGCAGGTCGTAAATGAATATTTCATAAATGAGTCGAAGCAATTTTCAAATTCGCTCAAATAATAAAATTCGAGTGTTTTGGATTAAATTTTCGAAACTTTCCTAGCCAATTGGTCCACCGCATTTGCTTTTTTGATTTACTCAATTTGGCATTCTTAAGACATTTCTCCGTGCCACCGATTCTTCTGTCAATTACAACATTTTTCTTGTAATAAAATGTTCACCGACAATCGAACCATTTGAATTGGTAAACGGACGGACCAACGAAAAGCTGACTTTGCAGCAAGAAGGGGGAGATGTGGAGTTTACTAGCTTATGGAGAATGAAGCGATGTCCAATTTTTGAGGAGACGACGGCGATTCAGTGGGAAAATTGGGAAGACAATTCAAACAAAATTTTCTTTTATTTGAATGGCGACATCAATTGCATTGGGTGAGTAAATTTTTTTTGAAAATTTTGCTATTTTTTAAATTTTTTATTTATTTTTACCAAATTTAAAAATCTGGCAACCAAAAATTGATTTTACGTTTCCTTTTACCTAATTTGTAAGTGTTCATCCCATTCAAATAGTTTTCTTTAATTAGGCCATTGTCTCCACCAGCAGAAGAAGAAGAAGCCGCTCAAAACAAAAGAAATGGGAATCGAACTGTGCGAAAATGAATTATTTTTTGATTAATGATCGGTTATTTTGAGCTTATTGATAACAAATTGATCTGATCATTTTGAAGCCCATTTCCATTCAATAATTTGTTGATTCTCCGACCCTTAATCTTTTTTTTCTTATTTTTATGTTATAAAATTAATTAAATGTATTACAGAACATTAATCACTTTTGTTTTCTCTTTGAATTCTTTTTTTCTTAATATCATTCTTTATTTGCTCTTTTCATGTATTATAAATTCCTGACACTTTAAGCTTTCGTTTAATACCAACGAAATTTTTTGAAATTTTGTATATTGGCTATGACTATGAATGAAACGATCCAAATTTAATGAATTCATATAAATAAATTTTATCGCACAAAAAGACGTTATAATGTAAAAATAAGAGAATATTTACAAAAACATTTTGAAAACTTAAGAAGTGGAATTTGTTGCGATGTTAAATGATGATGAAATACAAAAACAAATATTTGTAGACTGTCAAATAAAATATTAAGTCAGAGGCGAAAATTTAGAACCAAAATTGGAGAAAAGGATGAAAGAAAGTAATGGCCCAGTGAATTGGCGACAATGGTTTTTTTGTTTGCATATTTTAGTGTTAATAATTCATTAATCATTCCGTTTACATAAAAAACTGATTTACAACCTTTTCTTGGTTTACTTTAAAATTCACAATTATGAACTTATAAAATATAATGATAAAAATTTTTAACAATAAATTTGGGTGTCTTTAAGTAGGTAAAAAAAATAAACAAAAAATTTAAACAATGAAAAATGAAATAAATCATGTGCCTTAAAAGAAAATAAGACAAATATTCACTATTTATTAGACAGTTTGTTGAATCATTTATATCTGTCAAATGTGTGCCCCAACAATCAGATTAAAAATTAGGCTTGGGTAAATTGAGCTGAATTTTTATAAAACATAGCTTTCCCACGAAATGTTTTTTTCAATTATGGTTGTAGGATGTCTGTAACATGATTCTGATATTAATTGGGTACTGTACTATCTGGACAATTGCAAGAGCAGATTCAACTCCCGTTTGGGCGCTAAAATTCTGATTACTCCCAAATTATGCATAAAGCATTGCATAATTTATTTAAATGGAAAAATAAATCTTTCAATGCAAAAAACTTGGTAATATATAGAAATATATAAATGAGTGAAAAAATAAATGTAGTGGATACAATTCGGGATTTAAGAGTAAATATTGATAACAAAATAAAATTATAATGCAGATTTACTTATGCGTAAGAAATGAATGGAAAAGAGAATCGACAGAAAAGGACAAATCGATCGGCGATATCTGAGAAAAAAAAATTAAATCATTTGATTTATAAAAACGACAAAAAATGTAAAAATTAAATTTAAATAATAATTTGGTTTAACAAACCCAAAAGAAGTCCATTTTTTGTGAAAATTAACTGTCGAACAGGGATGTGCAAATTGAAAAATAAAAAGCGAAAGGCGAAAAGCGAAATTTGCAAAAGTAAAATAAAAAGCGAAAGCGAAAAGGCGAAAGTGAAATGCCCAAAAAAAGCGAAAAATGCGAAACTTGCGAAAGGCGAAAAGGCGAAATTTTTTTCCCAAAAATTAGATGAATTTAACCGAACTAAAAATTTGCCTTTTCATTCTTAACTGTTCTGTTTATTTGCTTTTATATTTTATTTCTTTTTTTAACGTAGATTTTTGTATATAAATTTATAAAACGCATATTTCACTTTTTGAAAATCGAGGTTCAAAAATTTACAATTTTTCGGTGAGCTTTTCAAAAACATTTTCGGAAACAAGGGGTGGGGGCGGCACCGCCGGGAAAATTTTTGAAAATTTGGATGGATCTGTCTAAAAAATGATAGATTTTTGCAATTTTGAGAGAATTTTTTTTTGAATAATTACTGATTTTTGGGCTCGGCGATGCAGATAGGTAGCGCCAGGCGAATTTTAAAATTAAAAAAAAGTGAAATTAAAAAAGAAATCCGTCAAACCGGCATCAAACTCCTGACAGAAAATAATGTCAAGGTTCATGCACTAACCACTACACCACACTACAAATAAATAAACAAAAGCAAATTATACTTTATTTCATAAAAATTTGGTAAAAATTTTGTGTTAATTTTTTGCTTTTTCTCCCATAAAAATGCATTTGTTTTTTTAAAAACCTAATCTTTAGGGGTGTACTTTTTTTTCGCTTTTCAGCCAAAAAGCGAAAGGCGAAAAGCGAAAGCGAAAGGCCCAAAAAAAGCGAAAATGCGAAACTTGCGAAAGGTGAAAAGCGAAACTTGCAACATCCCTGCTGTCGAATGGCCAAATTAAACACCAAATCCTACAGTATCACCACAACCATAAGCGTACCAATTTTCACAAATTTATGTTTAATTTTTTACAAGAATTTTTGTTAAATATTTCCCTTTTTCTTTTTTTATTTTGAAAAATAATTTTTATCTCTTTCTGTTTCCATATTTCATTTTCCCATTTTTTGCCAAATATTTCTTCCAAAATTGGCCTAAATTTTCAATTAATTTCAATAAATTTAACTAAAATTGTCAGTCTCGAATATTGTGACAGAAAATCCGAGACTGACATCAAAACAGTGATTTTTTCAAGTTGGAACTCACTTTTAATATTAACTTTAAAAATAATGTTTTTATATTAATTCTTTTAAAATTGTTTTTGCTGAATTCATTACCAATTAATAGGCTTTTATAAAAAGAATATATAAGAAAAGAAAAATAACTAAAATTTGTTCATTCAATGGTCTTAACAATGACCTTTAATTTTCAAAAATGATCAGTTTTGTGGGATTTTTTCCTTTAGTAAGCGTTCAAATCGCATTTGAATATAAAAAGGTGTGAAAATTAAATAAAAATAATTTCATTTGATTTAACAAACCCAAAAAAAGTCTATTTTTAGTGAAAACTAACTGTTGGGTGGCCAAATTAACGCCAAATCCTACAGTATCACCACAACCGTATGCATATTGGGTATCTCCTCTTCTCGAACTGTTAACCAAAAAAATTGCCACTGCTTACGCGTGCGTAAGTGCCGGTGATTAAATGAATTGGTTCATCTAATTTTGCCTTGTGTTTAAATGCAAATCCAAATAAAACGGTGCTAAAAATGTGAAAAGTAAATATTTTAATACTAACCAAAATTTTTTACTAAAAAATTAAATTAAATTTGGCGATCAATTCTCTAGTAATAATATTGTCAAAATTTTTAATTTATCAAAAATAAATTAAATATTTTATGAAAATTTATTGAATAAAAAATTAATGCGTAAATAAAATTTATTATTTTAAAGAAAATTACGAAAAATCGAAAATTTTCATTTTTTGAAATTATCTTTAGCATAAATTAAAAATTTTATTAGAAAGTTGTTTATTTTTATTAATAATTTCCAAAATATCTAAAAAAAAAATTTTATTTTCGGTTCTTTGAGGTGAAAAAGGCTGCTTTAAAATAGGAGGCCCTTTATATTGGATTTCTTGAAAAATGCCAAAATTTGAGAATGGAACTTCGCTTTATAAGTTGCCAAACATGCTAAAAAGGTGTTTTTTATGCATTTAATGCTGTTTCCAGAACAGGAAAAAATGTACATATGCAAATAGTCCAATCCAACTTTACTCATTTTTTGGTCGTATTTTATTAAAGCGGTTAATATATTTTCTTTTTTTTAATTATTCATTACTTTGTTCGTTCGTCTGTTTGTCAATATTTTTAAAGTCAATGGAATATTAATTAATGCAAAAAATTATTTGATTGCCCATTCCCATCCAATGGAAATACACTTTAGTGATGATTTGTTCTTTTCATTTTCCACTTTTCCCAGTGAACAAAAATAAAATGAATAACGAAAAGCCATCAAATCATTCATTTATCCCCTCAATATATTTTTAGTGAAAATTATTTCGATTATTTTTACATTTTCATTTTTTTTAAATTTTCCCTATGTCAAATAAATTTAAAAGCATTTTAGAACGATTTTACAAAAATGGTCAACCACGTTAATTTCTTGCGTTTTCTGCCATTGATTGCCGCGGCATTTTTTTTGGTGGACTTTGCATCCGCATCGGCAGACGACATCGAGACGTGGGAAAGGGAGCAGAATCACAATTGCACTACTCAACAACCAACAAAAGAGGGTATAGTCTGGATTTTTTTTACTTTTGGCTGAAAAAAATTTTTTTTGGGGTTTTTATTTTAGTGGAGAAAATTCCGAAAATATCAATTTAAAGAGCGAAAAATATTACTCAAAAGAGCATTGAAGTGCTTTTAATTTGCAATTTTTTTTTTGGTGTTTTTTAGCAAATCTAAATCCGGGATCTGGTCATTGAACTAACATAAAATTAAATGAAATATATGATTTTTGCGGCCATTATTTTTTGCCAATTTGTGACATTGTGCCAATCAAAACAAAATTTAATTAAGTCAAGCCAAGCAATGCTGTGAAGCCCGCTTCACCAAAGGATGTGCCCGAACTGAACGCTGAACCATCCATTGCTCATGAAGCGCAGCCGAAGTTGAACAGCATAAAGCAAACTTGAAGGAGTCGGATGAAGAACCGATGGAATAGAGGAAACGCCACTTTGAAAAAAGGGCAAACTTTTTAAATTCCTTGGATATTCTAAAAGCACAGTAATATAATTTATATTTATTATAAATACAATTATGTTGAAACACTGTCTTAAAAAGGGCAAGCTTTTATGGATTTGAAAATCTTTGAAATAAGATTTAAAAGTACGGATCATTGTATTGCTTGAATTAGCACGTAAAAATTAAGCGATAAAATAATTGATTCAATTCCTTTCATTTTGATTTTTCTCGTACGAAGTTTTAAATTAAATTTTTTTTTAATTTACAGGATATCCTTCAATTTTTATGGACTTTTTATTTAATATTTCAATTTAAAAAATTGTGGTCGGTTTTTTCGCCAATTTAAAAAAAAGTTTTACCGTGTTTTTGAGCATCTGTGCAAAAAAACATAACTTCAAACCCTGCAAGGGCATGTATTTTTCGGAAAAAAACATTACAAAATTGGCATTTTTAATTGTAATAAATTTCGAAATTGTTAATGTTTTTTTAAATTTAAAAAAAATTAAATTAGTGGAAGATTATTTCCCTTTATTTAATTTTTCCTGTTCAGATAATTTTTCGTTTAAATTTTTTCTTCATTCTCGTACCCGCTTTGGTTTGCAAAGCACATATTTTTTGTCGCGAAAAAAAAAACAAAACAATTTTGAAAGACAAATTAATAAACAAGAATTCGCAACAATTTATAATAATTGATTTTATTTTTCAAATATTTCTTTTTATTTACAATTAATAAGACTCTGAATAAAATTAAAACATTAAAATATCAGATAAACCAATTCAATATTTTAGTAAATTTCTTTCGCTTCACCTTGAAAAATAACGGCAGCAACATTCGCAATCTGCTGGGTGCCAATTTGACACAGTTAATGTATCTTATTTTACTTCAAAATAAGAATCAGCCATTTTTGTATTTGCTTTTATTTTAATTATTTGACTTTCGGAACTTTTCTTACTTAATTTCCGTTTTGAATTCTTTTTTTCACGTTCTTGCTAACTTTCCTTTGTGTCTTTAAATTTTACACATATAAATATTTATTTTTGTAA
This sequence comes from Heterodera schachtii, assembly GCA_023374025.1. Classification (NCBI taxonomy): domain Eukaryota; kingdom Metazoa; phylum Nematoda; class Chromadorea; order Rhabditida; family Heteroderidae; genus Heterodera; species Heterodera schachtii. Next base: position 28,892 of record SIJG01000173.1, read on the forward strand.
AAGTTTAATTAATTTGCAAATTATATATTTTTTATCTCTCTATTTGTGTAATTCTAATAAAACAGACTGATCAGCACAAACTAGCAATTTGCAAATAATGTTTTATTTTAATGCGTAATTATAAATTAAATATCTCTTAAAATATATAATTTATGGAATTTTTTATTTTTTTCTGAGTTATACTAAGCTTATTAATTCTCAGTTGATTTTCATCAAATATTATTAAATGTATGTTTACCAAAAGCCAAAATTGTTTATTTTTTTTTTCAATTGAGTTTGTCCAGCCTTTCTGTTTTAATCCTTACATCCCGACTAAATGAATTATATTTTTTTAAACAAATATTTAGTTTATTTTATTTTATCCATTAGTACATGGCTATTCTGGAGATTATTAAAGATTTTATATATTAAATTGGGAATTAAATTTAATCAAATATTATTAATGTTTTTCATTTAAAACATTTTATAAGCTCTTGCACACTAAAGCAAGATTTTCATTTTTTCTTTGTTCTAACATTTGATATTATATTAAATTGATTATATGTAATATTTTTAATCATTGACAATTTAATAAATTTCTGTTTGAAGAATAGGTTTTACGATAAGTTTGTTATTAAATTAACAACATTTATTTTTTTCTTTTCTTAAATCATAAGAATTTTTAAAAAAACCTTTTATAACTTCATGCACTTTTCAGGCCTTTAAATCTTGTTCTAGATTGGGATGTCGTTTCACAGCTCACAGTGCTTTTTCCGCCGCAAAAATAGACAAATTTTCACATTTAAAAAAAAATCCAGAAAAAAACTAAAAACCTGTATTAAAAAAGGTTGGTTATAATAATTACGTAGTTCGATGTGTGTTTCAGCTTCGACAGTATGACCTTTTACCATACTACAATTATTCAGTAATTTACTAATAATTTAATTAGCACAACCCTTTGCTATTCAAAAACTTAAAAGATTATTTTAATTAGATTTTAATGGAGAAAAAATAATTTAAATTCCGAGAAAATTTACAGCTTATGGCAACCTAAATTAAGGTCATGCAGAACAATAATTAATTTCAAACCATAAAAAGTTAAAACATAAAAATTCAAAAGAAAAAAAAAAGATATTGAAGATAGAAACTTGCTAAATAGTTTTTATGCTTAACTGTATTTAGAAATATTAAGATAATGTAAATAATAAATCTATACAGATTATTTATGTCGCCAGCAATACTGAATGAAATGTAAGTGATTTAACCGGCGCACTAGAATATCATATCCATAACAATAAATTCCCCAAAAAATTGATTGAAAAAACAAAAATTGCTAAATATTAATTCATAATTTGCAACAATTACAATTATTCAAATAATTTAATCTAAAAAATTTACAAATAAATTGATTCAAATTTATTATTTTTATTCATTTTATAAAAGTTTGTTTAATATGCTTTTAAATAAAGAAAAAAAAATTCTAAATATACATAAACAAAAATAAAAGAAGAATAAATGGAGCAGATACTGTCAATTGATACAAGGAGATAAAAAGTATATAATGGAATTAACCATTTATTAAAAAGTTTTATAGAAAAATTGAAAAAAAACGAATTCAAGGACATGAAATTCAAATTATAAGATAATTAATTAATAAATATACAAATAAAATTGAATAAAAAAGTAAATCATTCAAAAATTTTTTCAACACATTCTGCAATCGTATTTTTTATGTTTGTTCTTTAAAAACTATATCAAAAAATCGAAATGAAAAAATATTAGGAATTATATATATATTTTCCATTTTTCAAATTTCTCGTAAAACAAAAATTTTAACATACAAATTCAAAAAAATGAAAATAAATAATGATATTCATTCTACAAAAACAATAGAAAAATTTTATACTCATTTACAACCATTAAATTTACAAGAAATAATTTAAAAAATTGAGATATTGGATTTGTATAAATGCACTGACAAAGAGAGTGATGAAACAAAACTGATTTTACGGATTACATTTTAAATATATTAAAAAATTGGTTATATATAATTGAAAATTTTGACAAAGAATACCTTCCTTATCAATTTTAAAAAACAAATTGTTTTACGCAATATGAATAATTTATTTTTAATTGTTCATCATATAAAAATAAACAATATGAATTTTATTTTAAAGAATGACAATATTTTTACAAAATTTTGAGTGAGAAAAACATGCTTTAACAATTAAAAAACTAGTTGATTATATCACTCGGAAAATTAAGTTGATAGAATTTAGCACTGTTCTCATTGCACTTTGAGAAAATGAAATTTTATTTTTTATGTTATAATTTTTAACAATCTTTAATTTTAAATTAATTAATTAAAAATAAGTGATTTATGTAAATATAAAATCAATTTGAAAAAATTAATAGATTTAAAAAAATTAATTAGAGTGGTTTATAATTTTTAATTTTTTGTCTTCTGTTTTTATTTTTGTTTTTTAATAAATACAGTTTAAATTTTATCTGAAAAATTCATAAATTATGATAGTCAACAATAATAGCTGTCAAGAAAATATATGAGCTTCCATATGCATTGTCTGATTGTCAGCAGTGTTAAAAATAAATAAGTTATTCAACTGTCAACAAATCAAAAAGTAATTGTAATTTGCTAATTAGTGGTTGACGAAGCAAAAATCTTAGCTCACCCTTATCCTCGCTGCATCCCAATAAATTTTAAAAAAGTGAATTTTTCTTATACAAATATTTTTATATATATATCTTACTGACTACAATAAGAAAAATTACATAATTTTAGGAATAATTACAAAATTGTAAACTTAGACTAAAAAATAAATTGTAAATATCTAATCTCAAAAAAAATTCTTTTTTTTTTTTAAATAATTAATTCATGAAAACATGTGCAAATATGTCAGAAAATTAACATTTAATAATTATTTAATAGAAATAATTTATTAATAAACTTTGAAATAAAATATTTTGAATTATCAAACTAAAAATCTTTTATTGTATAATTTTAAAATTATATTCATTATTCAAATATTATTTTACAACTGCTATTAATGGTTTAATAAAGTTAGAAAAATCTCTGGAGCTAAAAATATTTTTTTTAAATTAGAAACATTTAGGATAAAAGTTATATGGCTTTGTGTTCTCAATTGTATATGAAATATTAAAGTAAAAGACAACTGTAATAAATCAAAATTTAAAAAATCGATATGATATAAAAATTAGCAAACAGGAAAAATGCATAATTTAATGAATATTTTACACTCTCATATCTTTTTAAAACATTAATTCATTCGAATTATTTTTATGAACTTTTTTTTTTTAAATAACAATTTTTTCAAAAAATTTTCTCATGGCAAATTAAAGACATCATAAAATAAGAAATTAAAAATAAAAATGAAAATAATATCATTATATTTTCAAGGCTTATCGAAAATAAAATTAAAAAGAAAACCCAAATACATCAAAAAGACAGAGAAAACAACATTTTGCAAGGAGTTCAAAACTCAAGGGATCTTAACAATAATTAAATATAATTCATTATATAAATTTAAAATCTACCACAAATTTAATTATTCTGTTTAAATAATTCTTCAAATGTCTTTTTAAAAAACTCTTGTGAAATATAAATATAATCGACTAAAATATAATATGAAAATAAATACAAAGAATTAAAGAAAAATCCTTTAAGTAAATAATTTTTATCAATTATTATGTTTATAAGATGTTGAAAATTTCTAAAATATATATATAACTGCAAAAAACTGTTTCATATTTGCATATTTAAGATCTAAATTCTTCATTTAGTCCAATTGTCCACTGACTAAATAACTTTTTGTTTCAAATTTGAATAGATATTAAATGATTATTATAAATTTTCGGAAAAAAATATTTAAGTCAAATTATTAACAGCAATATGCGAGTCAATAAAGGGCGCGTTGAAGGGACAATTTTTGTACCATTCCCATAGATAAATTAGCTGACTTTTCCATGAGATAAGCGTTTGAATGAAATTCTTCTCACTGCAAAAATTCAAGTCCTTAATATTGTTATTTCGATCCCCCAATCCATTAAAAAGTTACGAGTGCGCAACTTGTACACAAAAAATGTTCGGAAAATCGTCTTGTTTGTGTATAATAATTTTTCTTAATTAAAATAAGCACAGTCATTCAATTTCAAAGGAGGGGGAAGTGTAGAAAGATTGAAATAGACATACAATTATAGAAATTTCGGTATTCTTTGGTATTATTATTTGCAAATTTTTGACTTTGATTTATTTATTTGAATTCGGAGAAACCAATTGTTTATATTTTTACATAAAGAATTTTTAAATGTGCATTTTAGTGAAACAAAAGGTTTATAACCGAACTATGAATTGATTAATATTATTATATTTATATTGAAGTATAATCGAACTATGAATTGATTTATTATATTTAAAATGAAGTATTTTATGCTTTAAAAATTGTTGATCCGACACCGAAGAAGCCAAAATTCGCAAAAAGGAAATTTATAAAATGGAAAATATTATATTATAAAATAAGTAACATATTGTTAAAAATAAAAGTTTCCTTAATTGATCCATTGTATTTATTTTTTAAATTAAGTTTAATATACGATTTAATCCTTGCAGTTTGACGTCATTTTCTTTATTATCTCATTTTTATATTTTAAGCTTCTATTATCGACATTTACTTTTTTACTTCGATTTATAATTCCTAAATAAAAAATTAGTATTATAGTATAAATAAATAATTAAGTATTAATCTATTTTTACCTAGGTTTAAAAATTATGGCAGAAAAATGCCAAAAGGATTTTTAATTATCTCCGTATACTCATCATTTTTTATGCAGTCAACGGACGGGACCTCGGTTCGAAGCGAATGAAATAAACCTAATTGATTAGAATGAGAAAAATAAACCTTTATAAATCAAAATTCAAAATATAAAAAGAAAACTGTCAAATATGAAAATTTATAGTAATTAAATTTCTTAACTCTGATCAGAAACCGCGAAATAGGTATTTAAAGAGGTACAAAAAAAGCTCAAAATAGTTATTAAATAGGTACAAAAATCCCGAAACAGGTAGAAAAATAGGTAAAAAAAATAGTTATTAACGATTTTTTGTGGGAAAAAGCAAACCAAGAGGGTAAATTTTGGTTCTATTTCTTTAGAAAATTTTTCATTTCTTAGGGGTGTATTTTTTTTTTTTAAATTTTAGTCGATTCTTACGGGTTTATTTTTTGATTTTATTGCATTTTTGTTAAGAATTTTTTTAAAATCCTTAAAATAGGTAACAAAAATGCCGAAATAAAATTAATAAATGTCAACATTATTGTCAAAAAAATATTGATTTAACTCTTTTAGGATTGACCCTATTGATTTTTTTTCTATTGCCTCAAAAAATTATACACAATGAGCTCAAGCACACCAAACACATCACACATAACCGGGGACATCACTTCAGACCAAAGTAACGGCAAAATGACCACGCAATTAAAGAATATAAAAATTGGAAATTAGTTTCTCGACCAGGGCCTAAGATCCAGGGTCAAGGCCATTTTTCGGTTTTTCCTACACAGGTTTTTATGGGTTTTTCGGAAATCCACGCCTAGGTCTAGTTCTAACAAGGAATCTAGGTCCAGGTTTTTTTTCAAAATGTCGAGCTCAGTTTAAAATCATTCAAACGCTGAACTCCGTGCCATTCACTTAGAAAGACAAAAAACTGCGACTTAATAATTTTAAAAATAAATAAATCATAAAAAGACACAAAATCTCACTCACTTTTTAGACAATCTTTGGCCTTCTTTTGCACTGTCCGACGATGGAAATGAATTGGAACGATTGGAGACGCAGCGAAAAGCAATTAACGCAAAAATAGCAGTGGAATTGGCGCTTCAACAAATGATAATGGAGGGCAACGAAGCGACTCCAAAGTCAAAAGGCAATTTGGAAGCATTGACAAACAATGGGAATAGTAAATGGGGGATAATTATTATAATTAATTAGGGTATCAATTAAGTTATGACAGTCTTCAATTTTTGTTTTGAAATTTTTTTAACTATTTTATTTCACACATATTTCAATTTTTGAGATGCTGATTTGCTTATTTTAAGAAATTTATTGATTTTTGCTGTTTTTTAAAAAAAATCCCCAAAAATGGCCAATTTTCAGTTAAATCTATTAAAATGGTCAAAATTACTAATTTTGCTGTGCCTATCGGCACCGCCGGGTTGCATTACAAAAAATTTATTATGAAGTGTTTTGAAAAATGCAAACATAATAATTTCAAACTCCAATAATTACAATTATTATAAATTAAAATTTTTCTTAATGTGACGTGGTAACTGTTACCATTAGAGTTGAGCGGGACACGGGACCTGAACACGGACAAATGAGTACAACTGAGTACCGAAGTCCCGGTTTTGACCGGGACCGGACTAGTCCCGGTTTTCCCAGCCAAAAATTCCCGATTTTTCAACCCGAAAAGGTCCCGGTTAAGCCCAAAATTCCCGGTCCCGCTCAACTCTAGTTACCATAATGGAAATTACTTTTAATTGTAATTGTGTTTTATTGATTTTTAATATAACAAATTAATATTAACTGTTTCCAGAATGGTTTGATAATTCACTGAGTTCAAAAGTGGAAGAGTTGAGCAGAAAGTGTGCGGAATTGGAGAAGGGACTGAGTGAAGTGAAGCAAAAGGAGGAGGACAAACTGTCAAAAGTCGAGACTGAAAATGTGAGTCAAAATTAAGGGGAACTCTGTGAACCTTGAAAATGCTATTTAGGAAAAAAATTACACCACAAATTTTTAATTTTTAGCCATTTTTCAGCATTTTATCATTTACATTTGATGATTAATCACTTTTTTGATTTTGTCAAAGAATGACTAAATGCCGCTTTTTTTAATCAATTGTTAAAAGAGTTAATAAGATAGAGGCTGGTCCGGCGAGCCGCTTGGCAATGCTAGGAAATTTTCAACGAAAATGGCTTTATCAATAATTGAACAATTTATAAATTTATCCGAAAATATTTGCAATTCAATTTTCAAAAAGACTTTTTTTTTGGAAAAGTACGTCGTTTCTGTTTTCCTATGGTTTTGAACCGGAATTCCAATTACCGACATTTTTTGATACCTGTTTTCCGGTTTTGTTAATGCCTTTTTTTCGGTCAAAATTCCAGTTTTCGTCGAGTTTTTTGACATATTTAATTCTCCAAACGGTGGGTAAATTTTCAGATAAGTCTCACCAGATTTCCTGGAAATTCCCCAGGTTAAGGTCTTTCAAAGACACAAAAAATGATGAAAAAAGAAATTTGTGTTTTTCAGAGGCTGCTTAAAGCCGAATTGAAGCAAAGAGAAACGATGGATGAGCTTATAGAAATTAAAACGAAAGTTAGAAAAATGGAACAGCAGGAGAACGGTTAGAAAAAGACAAAAAAAAAATTATTTTAAAAAATAATATAAATGGCAAAATGTGAGAATTTATTATTTAAAAAAAATAAGGAAAATTAATAATAATTTTTTGAATAAATTTAAGCTTTGATTGGACAAATCCAAAAGCTCGAGGAAGAACAGAAGAAATGCTTGGGTAAATATGCTGAATTGGAAAAAGAATTGGCCAGAAAATACAGTAAAATTTTAAATAAACATTTTTTTACGAAGTTGCGAGTTCTTAGGTTTCAAGTTTTTTCGATGAGAAATGCACAAAAAAAACATTTTTAATGCTTTTAAGGCAAAACTTAGTTGAAAAATGCTCAGGTAGACATTAGAAACATAATAGATCATGATTAACCACGGCACTGAACTTTCAGTTGCTCCGATTTAAAAAATGCCACGGCCAAAAAAGAACCCCTTAATTCAAATATTGCAATTTTTGTTTGCTGCCTTCAAAAATTCAACAGAGAGCTTTGGAACCAAGCCAATTAGCACAAAATTAATTCAATAAAATAAACTTTTTTTCAGTTTGTATTGAGCAATTTGCTAAACATTTGGCCAGAATTGATGAAATGGAGGCGCAAATAAATGAACTGAAGGAAATGCAAAAAGGAACATTGCCAACATGTTCACAATCAGTTGCGGAGCAGGTCCTGCCCCACCAAAAAATATTAAAACAATTCCAATAGAAATTTTTCAAAAAAAAATGATTAAAAAATATTTTCGTAAGAAAATTCCTTGAAACAATTTTTTGAAAAAATTTTCAGCGATTTTTTCAGAATTTTATTATGAACTGAACTACTAAGTTTTTTCAAACTTTTTTAAAAAATTCGCTGAAAACCAACTAATTAAATAGTCGATTAAAAAATTTAAAAATCCGACAAAAGTCACGAAAGATTAGTCAAAAGTAAAAAAAATATTTTTTAAATAATTTAATTGCATTTCCTTTTTCCGTGCACAGAATCGGCATGGATTTAAAATCTATGTAAAAATGATGACCGGCAAAACACTCACATTCAGTGATCTTCTTCCAAGCAGCATCATCGAGGAAATCAAAACCAAAATTGAGCGCATTGAAGGCATTCTGTATGATCATCAAAGACTGATTTTCGCTGGTAGACCATTTCTTCAAAAATATCACAAATATTTTTTATTTCAAAACTCCAAAAACAGCAATTGGGGTTTTTTGTAAAATGTAATAACTTTAAGTAATAAATATATGTAATGCCTTATATAGACGTGCCCTTATAAACTTTGAAAATGCCTCTGGGCTCTTTTCAAATTTTGTCCCTCATATTCGCTTTCCCCAAAAATGTCTCGAACCCTCTATGAATTTTTTCATTTTCTTCTGAAAACATTGCTTTTCAGCAGATCACCCATTTGAGTGTTCAGATCAGAATAGTCCAATTGACTTTTTTTAAATTAAAAAATACAGTAACAGAAACTAATTTTTAAACTCGTTTCGACAATCCCTTGACTGTTTATTTGCACATTATATAAAAAAATTGTTTTAGGACGTCGGCTTAATGGTGACTGTACTTTGAAGGATTGCAACATCGTAAATGGCTCCACCATCCACTGTTTCGCGCGTCAATGTGGCTGTTAGAGCAGAACGATTGGCAGAATTTTTGATTAAGAAATTTAGAAGGCTTCCCAGGCACGGAAATTTGATCTTTTCAACCGTTTGTTCAGATGTTTTCCCTCCTATTTTTCTTCGTTTCATTCCATTTTTCTTTTTTATAAATGATGGGTTAGTAAACTTATTTATGCAGGCCCGTATCTAGGGGGGGGGATGGGGGGGGCACGTGCCCCCCCCCCCTTACGAAATGAAAAATCAAAAAATTTTCAAGCAAAAATGGGCAAATTTCTGAAAAGTTTGCACATTTTCTTATCATATTGCATTTAATTTTCCAAAAATTTATCCCGGCGGCGCCAATCGACACCGCCGGGCCCCAATTAAACCATTATTTTTTAAAATTTGAGCCAAAAATGTAAAAATTGTGATTTTTCGGCGCAAAACCGCTAAGAATTTGGCTACCCGACATTTTAGGACTTGACATTTGAGGGCCCGACATTTGAGGACCCGACTTTTGAGGACCCGACATTTGAGGATTTGACATTTGAGGACCCGACTTTTGCGGATATTCCCGACATTTGAGGACCCGACTTTTGAGGACCCGACATTTGAGGACATACACAATTTCAAAAAAATAAATGAAATTAAATCATTATAAAAAAGAGAAAAGGCGTTTCCCAAGGGCCAACGGGTGCAATGTGTCAAAAAGCATTATGGACAACAGAATAATTTAAATATTTTGACAGCACAAATAATGAATTCAAATTTAATTTTGGAGATAAACAGCCTTTTTCTTTTTAATGATTTACAAGTCATCCTAATATTCAATTTGCTCAGACTAACAGCAATTGAACAAGATATAAATTATATCAGCTGGGAAGCTCCTGTCAATCTTTGATCGGTTTGGGTCGCATTTAACACAAAAAGTTTGTAAATTAAAATGTATTTAAAGATATATGAATTTTTTTTGCCTTTCCCCACAAAAAATGCCATTCATTAGTGATGTGAAAATCTTTCACTCCAAAAAGGTGAAAGCGAAATCAAGCCCTGCTGGAAACTGGAAGTCGTCATAAATCAAAATTAAAAATAAATAAAAATATAATAAAATTTTAATAATTCTTTGATTTTCATGAAATTATTCTAATGCAATTTGTTAACAGATTTTGAGCAAATTTTTTCAAGAAAATATTTAGGGTCGGGCTTCCGGGCTCTGTTCTATAAACAAATCTTGTCTCTGTATGTTTTTTTCTTTCTCGAATACTATCCCCTGAGTTGGTTTAACTCATTCAATCCGCTCTCCTTTCTTCAGATGACTCTGATATTAAAAAGCATTATAAATTCATTCTTATTTGGACTTGTGGTCCTAACACATTCCACATGTTAATAGAAAAAAGGGGATCTTCATGAATTACCAAAACACAAGTACTATTTAATTAAGTAGTTAATCTTAAATTGTTTTTGAATTATGAAACTTTCGAAAATAATATTGATAAGGGCTTACCACATTTGGTACAATTTATAATTTGCTTCCCTGGCCCTCGGGAAAGGCTTTTTCTCTTTTTTATAATGATATAAATAAAGTTTTCATTTATTTTTTTTTGAAATTGTGTATATCCTCAAATGTCGGGTCCTCAAATGTCGGGAATATCCGCAATGTCGGGTCCTCAAATGTCAAATCCGCAAATGTCGGGTCCTCAAAAGTCGGGTCCTAAAATGTCGGGTCCTCAAATGTCAAGTCCTCAAATGTCGCACCACGGGCGCAAATGTCCGCGGCGCAAAAGTCGGCTAACCAGAATTATTTACAATAAATGACATATATATGAAAATAAACAAAAATAAAATACTCACTGAACTCGAATTAAAAATTATCTATAGATCTACCAATATTTAGTATAAACTAAAATAAGAATATTGATATTTAACAAAATATTGAGAATTGTAAAAAATAAAATTAAGAAAATAATTATGTTTCCAAATGAACGAACAAATTATTAAAAGAATACATAATAAATATTTAAGAAAATTAACAAAACTAATTTGAGGTTTTAGATTATAAAATGCACCAGAGCAAAATCTGATTATGAGATTGGAATTAGAGACCGGACAACTGGGGTCGGAGGGATCCCGAGTCGGGATCCCGACCGAATCCCGATCAATCCCGAACATTTCGTAAAAATGATCGGGACGGATCCCGACTCGGGATCCCGACCTAATCCCGATCCCGATCAATCCCGAAGATTTTTTTTCGGGATCCCGCGGGATTATCGGGATTTGCAAAAACTCAATTTTTTTTTATGTTTTATTCAAGTTTTGTTCAAATTAGAGCTGAGCGGGACCGGGACCGGGGCGGGAAATCCCGGTTTTACAGGTCCCGGTCCCGGTCCCGGTCCCGGTTTTTGAAAAAAAAGAAATCCCGGTCCCGGTTTTGCCAGTCCCGGTCCCGGCGGGACTAAATAAGCACTGGTAAGAATGGGGTCTGGGTGAGAAAAGAGAAGAAAATTGGTGAAGAAGAAAAAATTTTTGAGAAAAAAAATAAATTATTTATTTTGTTTTAAAGCATATTTTCATATGCATAAGTGGATAAGTGGCTAAACCTTTTGACTTTCATTATTTGTCCCTTGGGTTCAATTTCCCGATGAAACAGATAATTTTTTCTTTTTTCTTTACCAATATCAATTGAAATTTAATTAATAAAAAATATTTCTACATAAAAATTATATTTTTACCATTTTTAAACAGCCTAAAACCACAAATTAACCTAATATTTGGTCATTTTTTTGCAAATTCTGTTATCAAATCTCACTCAAAATTTTTCCGGCGGCGCCTATCGGCACCGACGGACCCCGACCCTCCCAATGTTCCAAAAGTTTTTCGAAAAAACATTCCCACAAAAACAGCGACTTAAAAATTTTAAGAGATTGTTAATTTGTTAGAAAAATCCAGAATTTTGGGACTCAGAAAATTCCAAAAATTCTCCCCGCCCCCTAAAATGAAAATTTTAAAAATTTTCCAATGAATAATGGAAAAATTCTTCGAAATTAAAAAATTTTATGGGTACCTTTTTGAATTTAGGAAATTTTTGTAACAAAATTCACCAAAAATTTTTAAAATTTTTCAAAAAAAATTTTCTCTTGGAAAAAGTCCCGGTCCCGGGTTTTTTCGCGGTCCCGGTCCCGGTCCCGGTCGAAAAACTTGGTCCCGGTCCCGGTCCTGACTTTTCTGGTCCCGGCAAATCCCGGTCCCGGTTTTTGTCAAAAATCCCGGTCCCGCTCAGCTCTAGTTCAAATGCTTATCTAATATTTATAATTGATCAATTCCATTGAAGAAAAATAGGAATGGGAATTATATCAGGTTTTTAGAAAATTTTCAAAATTCGAATAGCATGCCTAAAAAATCAGATTTTAGGACCAAAAATTAGAACAATTAAAAACATAGCTTTAAATTTTTTTTTAAATTTAGTTAATATAAATTTTCATATTTTCGCCTCCTATGATCAGTTTTAACAATTTAAGAAAATTAGCAAATCGTTAAGTGCATCGGAACCAAAAATTAGATTTTTATGATTTTTTTTGCTGAGATTTTTTCAAAAACTTTAGGGGGGAACAAGGTGGAGGCTGGCGGTGCCGATAGGCGACGCCGGGAAAATTTTGTAATTTTGGATGCGATTTGTTAACAGATTTTGTCCAAAAAACTAGGGTTACACGGGTCCGGGTACCCGACCGGGTCCTAGACCCGGATACTCGGTTTTTTCACTACCCGGACCCGGACTCGGTTTTTTGAAAATCCAATACCCGGTACCCGACCCGGTAGGTCCGGGTCCAAAAGTACACTGGTAAGAATGGGGGCCTGGATCAAATTGTTGACCAAAGTTGGAGGAAAGGAAAATTTTTTTTTTAATTAAATTAAGATTTATTTAAAAAACGAATCAATTATTACTCCTGTGGCTTAGTGGCATTTCAAAATCAAAAAATTTTAAATAAAATTACTTTCTTCTTTAATAAATAAATTTTTAAAAAATTTTGATATAATTTTTATTCAATATCAAAATAATAAATTTTGAAGGAAAAATAGTATTTTTGCATAAATTTTCGATTTTCCTTGTTGGTGCCCCTCCAAAACCTACCTCACCCAAATTTTCGTAAAACTTTCGCTAAATTTTTCCGATAGTCAACAAAATTACTAATTTTTTGTTGAAAACCTGCTAAAAATATGGCCAAAATTCCCAATTTTTTCCCGGCGGCGCCTGTCGGCACCGCCGGACTAGAAATTCTTTTTTTCTTAAAAAATTGGTTCAAAATTTAATTATTTTTTTGGACAAAATCTGTTACTAATCGCATTAAGAATTACAAAAAAAAAAAATTCATGGTCGCCCCTAAGTATAAGCTTTTATTTTTAAGAAAAAATTACCTAATTTGAAAAAAAAAATTTTTTTTTGGGTTTTTTCAGGACCCGGTTGGACCCGATACCCGGACCCGGTTTAAAATCTTGGACCCGGACCCGGCTTTTCAGGACCCGGCAATACCCGGACCCGATTTTTGCCCAAATACCCGGACCCGTGTAACCCTACAAAAAACCAAAATTTTTAGCGATGAACTAAATTTTCAGGAAAATAAGGATTTTTAGAGTCCGGCGCTGCAGATATGCACCGAAGGAAAAATACGTATACAACAATTTCTAGCCAATTTTTGCACAAAATTCTTATAAATTGTTGTGTCATAATATTACCTAAAAGATTTAGAATAATATTTTAGGAATTAAAAAAATTTTTGATAATTCTTTTTTGAAAAAAATAAAAGTCACAAAATGGCCAACTTTTACGTTAAACTTTGAAAATTTTATTGGAATTTTGGAGACCTGTGGAAATTTTTTGGGATTTTTACGGATTTTTTAAGATTTATTAATTTAAAATTCAAGATATTAATTAAAAAATGGAGATTTTTCTAAAAATTATCATGACTTCAATCCCGCGGGATCCCGCGGGATTGGTAAAATGGTCGGGATTAAAATATACAAATATTCTTGAATATAAATCATTTTTTAAATAATATAAAGATAAGTTTTAATTCAAAAAAAATTAAATTATTGAATAAAATAAATACAGGCACCTTGGCCGAGAAACAAAGATGTTTGGATTAAAATGATTAACTCTAATTTAAATTATAGAGAAAAATAATAATATTTGAGCCTGGCATAACAAAGTTCTTTACTGGAACATAAAAGAATACAAAAAATGCCGACGAAAGCATTGGCGAAAATAAATTTATAAATAAGAGAAGAAACTTGCACTGTTGCGTCTGTTTTCTTCAAACAAGTTTAGCAAATAGTATAAATGTTTTTTACCCACGTATTATACCCAAATGTCAGTCCGCAAATGTCAACTAACCATTTCAAATAGCATATTGAAGGTTTTTTCGCGAATTTGAATTTTAAATCTTATCTTTCAAGTAATTTTTAATTAATATTTTTTAGAATCTTATTACGGATTTATGCTAAAAAATTCATCCAAATATGAATGAGAGTGTTCATTGCATAGTTCCGGTAGCTTTTCCTAATATCTACTAAGGAAATTACTAAATAAATTGTCTTTGTTTCCCAACCATTAGATTTATTATTATTTTTTTTTTTGTTTTTTTACTAAAGAAAAACTATCATAATTTTTTTTAGTCTAAAAAAAGATTTTTAAATTATTTAGTTATATTATACATTAATTATTATTTCATAATGTATTTTTAAAGATTTTTACATCGATTTATGGATCCTTCTGTCAATTTCTTTTTATTATATTTTTAAATTTTCTTTAGAAAATTTATTATAATTATTAGATCTGAAAAATCTTTATTACCTGCATTTCATTTATAACGCCAGATAATAAATAATATTTTAGTGCATTATTTTTAAACAATTGGAAATTAATGCCGAATGGATTAAGGCGTAGAATCTTTAAGCCACTAATAAAAGGATTGGGTTTGGTAAATTATGACTGGCCCTAGTTTCTTGTTGGATTTAAATTTATCCTGAAACTTCTTTGGGTTTTATTTTTTATAACTTATTCGTATTTTAGTTCATGATAAAAATGTTAAATAAACTAAATTTTATTCTTTGAATTTCTTTTGTGCAAAATATAAATAAAAAATAAAACCAATCATTAGAAATTTGAACAAATAATATTAAATAATGGTTTTCATTTTATATAAAAAGTTTTTACTTCTTGAACCAGTTCGAGGTTATATGGCCAGCTTCGTGAAAGCATTGTTTAAGTTTAGTTTTAATTCAGTTTTAATTTAGATTGCACATTCTACTACTGGTTTTATTTATTAGAATAGTTTCTTCTAGCATTTAAGAAAGTGAAGAATAATTCAACGTTTGAGAGAATTCATACGATTCCTACAGTATTTAAGATTTTTCTTTATTTTACAATTTATAATTTTTAAATTTTATTTCTATTTAACCCTTTCACAAAAAATGACATTTTATTATTTAACTGATATAAAAATTAAATAATTAAGTATAAATTGTTAGCCAAAAATTTTTATTTTTTGTATCTATAATCAACAAGTCTTTAAAAACTAAAAACATATAATTCTGAGCATTCAGATCTAAATCATTTTTAAGTCTCAGAAATTATTTTTTACATTTATTATTTCGTTTTTTCATTTTTTACCCCAAAGTCCTTTATTTATATTTTATTGCTTTTTGCTATAATATGCATCTATTTTCTAAATGTTTTTGAAATTTGAGATTTCAATACCTACAATTGTTTGAAGTGAAGTCATTGACCGGAGACAAGTTCTTGCGTTGCATTTCACCAACAATTTGCTGTTAAAATCTTTAATGGAATTTTTTAAATCATACACTAAATTTCTTTTTACAGAATAGTTTCATCGTGTTGTCGTATGTGGATGTATAGCTTTAATACATAAAAATATTTCTTTTACAATGATAATTATTTCCTCTATATAATTTTCTAGTTTTAACAATTTTATTAGAATTTTGAAATAAGTTATAAAAATAGATTTATTTTATCATATTTATTATGTAGTTTACCATGATTTTAAATAAATTAATTTCATATTATAACAAAATTTTGTAAATGTTTTTATATTTCAATAATTGCGCCAACTTTCTTTTGTTATTTTTTTAGAACATTTTTAAATCTCTTTTTATCGTTCTTTTCAAATTTAAATACCTAATTTTCATTGATTATTATTTAATTTTGTTTTAAATTAGTGGTTCATGATATTAATTTCTTTTTTTATACACTCTCAATATTTCAGTATGAATGTTTTTTGGAAAATTAAATTTAGAGTCATAAAAACACAAATTTTAACTTCATTAAACTTATGTATTAAATGTCAGAAGTTTTAACTTTAGATACAAAAAAAGACATTTTTAAACCTAATTAAGTTCTATATTAATAAATTGTATTATTAAAATTTATTTTAGACATAAGTGAATTTTGTAATTTTATAGATTATCTTCGATGGATTCGCGCATGGTCCTGTCGATTGACAACCGCTTGCGAATTTTATTAATTTAATTTTTTGTCCAATGTTAAACATATTCATTTAATATTTTAAATTCAAATGACTGATTTATGTAATTGATCTAAAATTTAAATTTAACCTTTTTAAAAATTATATTTCGTTCAAAAGCATGAAATCCGTCAGACGAACTGATTGCAAAGTCGCGCTAGATATTCATTTATAGAGAGCATGTATTGTTGTATTACAATATGTATTTGAAAAATTTTGTTTCAAAGAATGATTTGAATTATTTTAATTTTTTTTATAGATTCAAATATAATATTTTATTTTATTACATGGACGCGTAAAAATACACCAAATATGATGAATAATTATATTTTGCTTTCTATTCACAAATTTTAAAAGGATATTTAGCTTAATCTTAATAAGCATATATCTATATAAATCACTTCTACTACATCATTAATATTGAATTTAAACTTATTTTTTTTTCAATATTTAATGTTTTGTTTTTAAACTTAGATTTAGTCTGCGACCCTTTATAATGAAAGATGGCTTTTTTGGCAGCAAGCTTCTTTAGGTTTTATTTGTATATATATACATCAGGATTAAAAATTAGACTTTTTCCCTTGATTACAGTTGGTGAAATTAGTTGGGTTTGCAACTTGGTTTGTTTAATATTTTGCTTAGAATTTTCAATTAAAAAATCAGCCTTTTATTATGAAACCTCGACAAAGGAAATATGATTGCATTTTATTTGAAAATTTTTCAATATCGCTGCTTATTTGTTTTGTAATTTTTTTATAAAATTCGAGCTTTTGCATCGTTAAATATATAAATACATTCACTCATTTTACAACATTATGTATCAAATTTTAAAAATGCTTTTTTTGTTTCATTTATTTTTGCATTTAGTTATATTTATAGAAGGCGTTGATTTATATAATTACATTAATTAATTTATTTGGTACCATGTGTGACCACATTTAAGATTCCGTGTAATTGAAGAGCGGATCGCATTTTGTTTCATTTTTTAAATTCTTTTTTTATGGCAAATCATTTTTTATAGTTTTAAATGTAAAGTACCATCAATAATATTTTATAGCTTTTAGTTATGGAATGTCCTTGAAAACCCGACCCATAATAGAAAAATTATTTATTAAAGAAAGGATATACCGGAATTTTCAAATGAATATATAGAATATAAAGTTTACATGTTTTTAGTTTTCATTAAAAAAATAAATATTTTATTTTTGATAACTGATTAAATAATCAATTATTTTACATTCATTTTATTGATGTTCTCTTTAATTATATATTCTTGTTTGCAATCATACTTAAAATTAATTTTATATTTCGATAAAATTCATATTGCTTTTTAGATCTTTCCGATAATAAACTTTTTCATTCTTAACATGAATCAATAAGTTTTAGCAGCTTTTTTATATTTATTTTTATTTTTTTTAAATTTTATCATTTTAGATTTTCCTTTAAAAATTTTAGTTGACTAGTTATTTATTAATTTCGAAATTTTTAAAATTATAAAAATTGAGATTCATTGGCAAAGAGCATCAATGTAATAATTCGCTGAATTCTCTTTTTAAATTTTGTAAAGTTTTAATGTATTGAAATGAATACAAGATTTATTCAAATTTTAAAGAAGGATTTTATTCACTAATTATACATTAAAATAATTTATTTTCAATTAGAATCCGTAATAATTTACTTTAATGGAATTAAATTGATTAATCCATAAATTTTTGTATTATTCATAGGTAAGAAATAAGTTATTTTCATTTAAAAAAATATATCTTTTGCTTTATTATACTTTTAGCCTGTTTTTGAGCAATTTTACACTAATATTATAATTAATTAACTATTAAGATAATTAATCAAATTTTTTCAATGTAATTTGTTTTTATGTTCCAATTTTCTTCTAGACTGGATAGTATATTATACTTATTAATCAATATTAATTCCTTTCTCATTTATTTTTATTGCTTACTTTTTCATAAGTACTCGGGTAAGAAGTGGAATTTTGCTTCGTATCTTTCCTGACATATTTTAGAAAATGTATCATAAATACTGGTAAATATTAATTTGGGTTGGGTTTCGAATAATATATTCAGCTTTGAAAAATTTTTTGACTTTTAATTATTTTGAAGAATTCAGAAAGGCATGTTGAATTTCTTGTTTTGGAAATGAATGAAGTCCAAGAATTAGCTTTTTATTTTATGTTGTGAAGTTTTTAATTAAATGAATAATTGAGTTTATGTTTCTTAATTGTTGAAATTATAATCATGATTGGGTACAGCAGAAAAAATGTTGTTAAAAGCAGTGAATTTAATGTTACCTGATAGTTAAAGAATTTTTTAATAAAAATTAAATTTATTTGACCATTCTTCAATTTGTAAAAAATAAGCTTTACCGATTAATTAAAAAATATATATATGTCATGTATGTTGTTGCTCTCTTGGTTATTGAAGTAAATCTTTTTAGATTTATTAAATGTCAACATGGTATAATTATGTTTATATTTTATCGTGTTTATATTGGTATTAGATATTTTTAGAATATAGAATTTTAATTAATTTACTATAATTTTTTCAAACAATTTTTTTTTATGTAGGTATTTTCTAATTAAGTTTAATGACAAAAATATTTATTTGATTTTAAATTATTTAAAAATAGTTTAATTTAATTTTTGCTTAATGAAATAATTCTTGTTCACAAAAAATTGCTTATTCAATAATTTTCAATAGAAATTGAGCGAGCTAAGACAGTATTGAGCTCTTTAACTATCTCGGGAATTCGTGATCCAATTGTTGTTGCATATCTGCGGCGCAAAATTACACTCTCAGCCGGCCCAAGAGTTGGCGTTCTTTTCTTTGCTATCAAATCTTGCAATTTCTTTAAAAAATAAACTTTATTTAAAGTTTCAATTATATGAGCTTCAAATAAATTCATTTGGATGGTGAAATATGAAACACTTGAGGGCAACTTAGTTGCTAAAAAGTAAAGTAAAATAAATATCAATCAAGAATTAATAAAACAATTATCTAAAAATTAAGTATAAATTCAAAAACAAAATAACTATTTTTATTTTAAAAATAAACTAAATAAAGCTAAGGCTAATAAATAATTTACACTATTTATGAGTAATGTAAATACAAAAATTAAGTTGCAAAAAACGGCACTAAGAAAAGTAGTTAAAAGATTAATTGATAAAAAAATATTTTTTAATTCAAAAGGCGTTAAGCTTAATGTAAACAATAATGAATATAAAGTAAATGCGTTAAAAGGAATTAAAAAACCTGAACACTTAAATAAAAAATATTTTTATATAAGCAAATCGAGTAAGAAAAAAAAAGTAAATCTAACTCAGAGACAATTACAGAAGCACCTACACCTGGGATTTATCCCTCAAGCGTTTATCTAATAGAGCCTTGTATTTTGAATTTAATTTTTAAAAACCCTTAACACTATGTGATAGAAATAAAACATTTAAATTGAAAAGGAAGAAAGTTTGGAAATAATTAATTTAATAAAAAATTAAATCTAGCATTTTCATAACGATGTTATACATATCAATCTAAAACAATGAAAAAAATTTAAATATTTTTTCGTTTCATTTAAAATTCATTAAAAGTAAATAAAGTCATTAAACTTGATTAAAGAAGTCATGATGAAAGAATAAAAGAATATTTTTAATCATTTTTCTTTAATTGTCATTAAATTTATAAAAAAACAATTCCAATTAAGAATGGTTGTTTAAAGACTACCACTTAAGAAAGCATTTTTGAATTATTATGAATTTTTAAAAGTGAATTGATAACAAATGAAAATTACCCAATGCTAATTATCATAATTTGAGTAATTACTATTTACCCATATAGAATATTCAATAAAATTTCATAAAAGTGCTTTTCATCCTTAATAACCAAAAAATCAAGATAAAAGTTGCATGTATTGTTTATAGTAATTAATTAAAGAAAAACATAAATCTTTTGCATAAATGAATTAAATTTTGTAGATTCAAAACATTATTAACAAAGCACTAAAGCAGGTGTTTTTAAACTTTCATGATAAATATGATAATAAATCATTAAAATAATTTTTCTTTATAATTATTAATATTAGAAGGATAGATTTTATATTTTATTACTATTATATCACCATGCCTATTGGCGTCCCAGCTCCACCCGGGCAATTCGGCCCGTCAAAAAAAAACATGGTAAAATTTATTAATTGTCTTATTATTTTACTCAATAATTTTTTTTGTTTTGTTTTTCTTCTATAAAATTCCAATTCCAATTATTAAAGCAATGCATTTTCAGATTGTTTGGCATAGCACCAAAACGCATAACATTTAAATTGGAAATTAATTTTAATTTAATTGTAGAAATAAACCAAATAGAAAACGGAAATTGGAAATAAAGAAAATTAAAAACAATTAAAATAGCGGATTAATTAGAAATTTGAAAAATAAAATTAAATTTAAAAAAGGTTGGTTTGGTTTTAAAATTAAAAATTAAATAAGTTTAGAAAAATGGAAATTAAAATTGGAAATAAATTAAAAATAATAATTAAATTGGAATGGAATGAAAAAGAATTAAAATTGAAATTAAATGGAAAAAATAAAATAAAATAAATATGAATTAAAATTGGAAATAAATTAAAAATAATAAATAAATTGGAATGGAATGAAAAAGAATTAAAATTGAAATTAAATGGAAAATAAAAATAAAATAAATATGAATTAAAATTGGAAATAAATTAAAAATAATAAATAAATTGGAATGGAATGAAAAACAATTCAAATTAAATGTAAAATAAAAATTAAATACATTAGAAAATGAAAATTAAAAATAGTGGGAAAATTTGAATTTGTAAAATAAAATTTAATTTAAATTGTAGAGTTAATAAATGTGAATGAAAAATAGAAAGTTTGAAACAAATTAAAAATAATAAATAAGATTGAAAGGAAAGAAAAAGAATAAATAAATTGGAATGGAATCAAAAGAATTAAAATTGAAATTTGAATTTGAAAAATAAAAATAAATAAATTTAAAAATGGAAATTAAAAACATAAAAAATTAGGAATTGGAACTGTCGATAAAGTAAAAATTTTTAGTTATTCAATGTTTTTGAGGTGGGAGACATTGAACGTCGCGAAAAAATGCGATCAGGGGGAGGGAGGTTATTTGTATGAATGGTTGACAATGCTAACGGACTTACGCCGCGCCGCCGATTAAAATATTGATAATGGTTGGGGAGGGTAAGCTTATGTCTGTGTCACCAGGAAATTTAAATTTGCAATTGGCAAAATAAAAACGGAAAAAACAATTTAAATATGAAAAACAAATTAAAATAAGCAAAAGAAATTAAAATTAATTTATTTAGTGCAGACAAATATCAATTAATGACATGCTCGGCCGGGGGGGGGGGTTGCGCACAATTTTGTCGATTAATAAATAAAATTGGAATGGAATGAAAAAGAATTAAAATTAAATGGAAAATAAAA